>JBBDGP010000109.1:1292500-1487500 GCA_037952835.1 Lithobates septentrionalis | reverse complement strand
TCAGGTGCGCCGTCATATGACGTCCACCCAGAACGAGCGCCGCACCATTCCTCCGTCATTTGACGGTGAGCAGGCAAGTGGTTAAAGGACAAGTTCACCTTGTTTACAAAATTTTTAAATGCACATCAACTTTCTTTGCAAACATTCTGCAAGTCTGCTGCAAGTTTTAGTTTAGTTATGTTGTGCAGTAGTCATCCCACCACAGAGGTCATTGTGGCTGAATTTTCATGCTGTAGACTTGCAGAGCTCATGCTGTAGACTCACCAGTGCAACTTTGCCACGCAAATTTGCTACAAATTGGAAAAGTGTCAACTAGAACTTGTGCTTCAAGTGCTCTGCAAGTGTACAACTTGCCAGTTAAAATGTGCAGCTGGGCGGGCGAAACCCCGCATGGTTGCGTTTTTTTTTCTCCAGATTTTGTCAGATAGCAGGGTGAGAATATTCCCCTCTAGCTGTCAAAACGGGGGATCGGGGGGGGGGGGGGGGGAGCAGAGGCTTGTGCATCTGTAACATGTTACACCCTGCTTATGGGTGTAACATGTTCGCTCCACTTAAACTCAGGTAGCCCGACCATTTTTGCAATTTTTCCATTGCTTTTTCATTTTTCCCTTACAGCTTCCAGAGTTTGTAAAAAAAAACCCTAAACCATATATTTTCTAAAAGCACATGACCAGTAGAATCAAAAGATGGTGTTACTGATTTTTAAGGCCCTGCGATAGTTGTGCAAGTGTTTATCAAAACAATATGTTCGTTAAAAATACACTAAAATCATTATTAGCTGATACAAACACAGCAAATGTTACAAAATTCCTGCTAAATTCATACTAAATATAAAAGCTTATTGAGTTAATAAATACATTTTTGTCCATTTTAAATTGCACCTTTTTACAACATGGTGAAAATCGAACGTACGCCAAATTTTAAATAACCAAATTTCTCTGATTAATAAATGTAAATAACCAATTTTCACTTACAGCTTTCAAAGTTTGTAAAAGACCCCCCCCCCCCCCCAAACTATATATTTTCTGAAAGCAAATGACCAGCAGAATAAAAAGAAGGTGCTGGCTGATTTTTTTAGGCCCTACAATAGTTGCGCAAATGTTTATCAAATCGCTATTTTCACAAAAAAAAAACAACTAAAATCGTTTTTTTCACACAAAACACAACATAACTTACAAAATTCCTGCTAAATCCCTACTAAGGCCTCCTTCAATGGGATGTTCCTAGATTGTAAGCTCTAACGAACAGGGCTCTGATTTCCCCCTGTATTGAATTGTATTGTAATTGTGCTGTCTGCCCTCATGTTGTAAAGTGCTGCGTAAACTGTTGGAGCTATATAAATCCTATATAATAATAATAATGTGCTAAAGCATACGCCAATGGAGGGCTGTGTTTACCTGCACGGGGATGCACAGATGTTCTATCCATATCAACTGTGATGCAGCAGCTGCAAGGACAGATCTAACATCTGTGCAGGTGTTGGTGCATGGCCCCAAACGTAGGCAGTGTGAGTTCAGGGACATACACCCACATGGATGTCAATTTGGGCACAGTGGCTGTGTCCATCCAGCCACTGTGTCCCAATTGATATGGATGGGGCTGCCTGCACAGGAATGCATGGAACACCTGTGCATTCCTGTGCAGCTAAACATAGCCACACTGTAGCATAGTTGCCAACATTGCAAAAACAATATGTGGGACACTTTTTGGCTGTAGGCGGAGGGGATGGGGCATTCCTTTGTAGGTGTGGCTTAGCAATAAAAAATACAAGTGCGGCGCGCGCAGCGTGCCACGGCGATAAGTGGGCGTGGTTTACTAGAACTAGTGGGCGTGGCTTAAATTGGAGTGGCTCGAAGAGGGTGTGGTTAGAGTCTGAGATGAATGAGGGATGGAGAGGGAAAGGGGGAGAGAGGAATGACTGGACAGCAGGCCCAGATCCTACACAACAATAGAAATATGTGTATTCTAGAAAGTTTAACAATCAGCAGATAAAGATACTCCAAACACCTGGTGTTAACGCTTCAATCATCCCGACACCATGATTTTTATGGTGTCAGGATGATTGAAGCGCATTATTTCTATTATTACATTGTAATATAAAATTAAAACATTCAACTCACCATGATGCCGAATCAGTGGGATCCCTGAGCGTGTCACCTGCCACGTCGCCTGCCACCAGCAGAGTCCATCCTTGCATCAGGTGCCACCAGCAGAGTCTGTCCTTGCATCAGGTGCCCCTAGCAGAGTCCGTCCTTGCATTAGGGGTCCCCAGCAGAGTCAGTATAGACCCCCTCAGTGCAGACCCCCCTTCATCAGTGCAGACCCCCTCAGTGCAGACCCCCCCTCTATCAGTGCAGACCCCCCTCTATCAGTGCAGACCACCCCCTCCATCAGTGCCAGTGCAGACCCTCCCCTCCCATAACGCCCCCCACCACACGTCCAGGAGCGGCCGGTGTTCTGCCCTGAAAGTTCCCCTCGGCAAGTAAGGACCCCCCTGTACTGCGCAGGCGTAGCGCTTGCGCAGTACGAGCCGGCGGAAATAGCCGAACGAAGCTGAATAGCTGGGAACTTTCTTGGCAAGACACCGGCGCCGTGTGTTCAGTGGAGAGGGGAGGGACCGATCCATGCAGCTAAAGAAGCCAATTTATTGGCTGCACGGATAGCGCCCCCTTCCTCTCTCCACTGAACACCAGAGGGAAGATCTAGCGGCGGCGCCGGCGGCCATTTTGCTGGAGCCAGCTGCTCCAAAAATTAAAAAAACAACATTCCCGATTTTCCTGATGGAAATCCCGATTCGGTACAGCCTCCAGTCGGGACGAGGGTCCCAAAATCGGGACTGTTGGCAACTATGCTGTAGTATGCCTCACGTGAACGAGGCCTTAGGGGAGGGTGGGGTTTCACATTTTAGGTATATTGCTCTGACCAGAGCTATCAGTTTGTTCAGAATTGCTGAATAATTTTGCTATAAATTCATGGTCACTGAAGTGACCATGAGCTTATAATAAGCAGGGGATGAACCAGGCAGCGAAAGGGTTAAAGCACATTTTTTAAAATATGGCGTATATATTATTAGGTACAGGGCAGTAGAAAAGAGATATGATTGTTTTTTAAAACCTAGAGAGGAGCTTTAAAATCACACGGCAAAGCTGATCTCTGTTTTTGGATAAAGCATAGAGAGATTAGACCACCTGTCAGGTTTAATTGCTGCTTGTGCCCTCATTATGCCCTCATTGCAGAGATTCACCCTCTCTATTTGTCTTGTTTATCATTATCATTGTAAGTGAAAGTAAAGAAAATCACAAATTTTGTTTTGTACCTAGAAAAGTAGTAGAACATCTTCCAAAGAGGACAGTGACCGGGGGGTCCCCAAGGGATTACCCTAATTTGCAGGGATTTCTTCTCACTTCCTGTTTGGTTATGGGACAGGAATTGAAGGGAAATATCAGAATAGGAAACAGATGGCGGAAAAAAAAAAATCTGTCAGGGGTTATAATGCTCCCTTGCTCTATCCAAAATGAAAAAGAAAACATTTTGCCTATAGTTCTACTTTAAGAAGGGGAAGAGACATTCAAGATCAAAGTATGTTGTTCCATTAAGTAATTAAAGGAATGAGTTGTCATTCCTTCATTCACATCAGTCTCTGCGCAGAAGAGTCATAAATACACCACAATTGAAGAAGGCAACCCCATCTTGATAATGCATGACAGGTGCCCAGATGAATAGAGGATTTTTTTCTTTTCTTGGAAATTCCTTTAAATGTGAAAGATTACATTATGTTAGAGAACAGTATCTAGACTGCCCAAGTGCACACATTACATTTACTTACACACTGTTTGTTTCTGTATCTAATATTTAAAATTTGCTAAGATACATTACTAAGATGTGTATGAATGTGTTGGATCATTATAGTATAATTGAGTTACAGTGTATTAATATAATATGTATTTCTTCTAGATTGGGAAAAGTAAAATACACAGACTTCTATACTTTTGTGAGAATATTTACATTTTTTCAGTTCACTCCTTCAGTCTCCTCACGTATCACTAATTTACTAACAGACATATCAGTCTGGATGTCACACCACTTCCTCAAACTCAATCTATCCCAAGGCGAGCTCATAATTTTCATTCCCCTGATCTCTCTGCCAAGATCGATATCACAACTATCAGCCCATCCCCGCATGCCAAGGTTCTAGGTGTAATCCTGGACTTTGAATTATTCTTTTGGCCCCACATCCATTCACTGTCCAAATCTTGCCACCTCTGCAACATCTCCAAAATACGCTCCTTTCTAACCAACGACACCACTATGCTCCTAATTCACTCCCTGGTCATGTTCCGCATTGACTACTGCAACTCCGTTCTCATTGGCTTACCTTTACATAGGCTATCCCCCTTTCAGTCTGTTATGAATGCTGCTGCCAGGCTCATCCACCTTACCAACTGTTCAGTGTCTGCTACTCCTCTGTGTCAATCCCTCCATTGGCTCCCAATCACCCAACAAATTAAATTTAAAATACTAACAACAACTTACAAAACCATCCACAACTCTGCTCCCATCTACATCACTAGCCTAGTCTCAAAATACCAACCTAATCGTTCTCTTCATCCCTTCCAAGACCGCCTGCTCTTTAGCTCCCCGTCACCTCCTCCCATTCTCATCTTCAGGATTTTTCCTGAGCCTCTCTCATCCTATAGAACTCCCTACTCCAAGCTGTCAGATTATTCCCTACTCTATTTGCTTTTAGACGATCCCTTTTCTTCAGAGAAGCCTATCCTGCCTCCACTTAACAACTGTACTTTTATTTTCTCCATCACCTCCTCCCCCACAGCTATTACCTTTTGTATCACTTGACCCTCCCTCCTAGATTGTAAGCTCTAATGAGCAGGGCCCTCTGATTCCTCCTGTATTGATCTGTATTGTAACTGTACTGTCTGCCCTCATGTTGTAAAGTTCTGTGCAAACTGTTGGCGCTATATAAATCCTGTATAATAAATTTAATATAGCTTAGTCCATGCATCTTTTTGGAGAAGCTTACATAAGGTAGTAATTAGCTTTTCTTCCCCATCTCAAATGGTATAAAGTTTCACGTATGAGTTAAGAATATAAGTTCTTTATACTGTAATATTTCTTGATTAAGATATTAAATAAGAAAAAGGGGTTTTCGTGGAATAATACATATTGGTATTTGGTATATAAATTATTTGATTTAGATGATAAATAGTTACATCTTGTGAAGACTTAGTTGTTTAGGTGAGAGGTACCCCTCCGCCAACTAAGCAAAGACATTCCTGAGTATAGCATTTTAGTAGCTAGTCCTCTAGTAAGTCAACCCTCACTGTTACGTAAAATGGGGAGGTGGCCAAATTGAAGCCTGCGTTTATTGAAACAAAAAGGGACTGGTTTTTAAGTTAGGGGAGGGGAGACATTTTGGGGACACACATTTGAATGCAGAAATGAGGAAACAAACACACATCTGATGAGACACACAATATTTATCTCAAGAATATAACTACATTATTGATATTATTTTTACAGTCTGTATTTTAATATTTTTCTTGTAATCTTATGCTGTTTTATTATTAAATCAATTTTAATTCTTTTACACAAGAACTGGAAGCACTTTCTATTTTGGAACTTTTCTCATCAATATAAGTTTACAGAATATTAGGAGAATTTTCTTAAATTTAACACACACCAACTTAAAACCAACCCATGTGTAGACATGTCTATAAGTCCTCATTTTCTTTATAATTAAATTTGTATTATTTTTTTTCATTTACAACAAACCACACAATATTATACAAAAAAAATAAATGAGAAAGTAAACCATTATCTATATACTTCCATCCTTACTCCTCTATCTTAGGTCTTTTTCCCATTTATATAGATCAACTTATATGCGATATATAAAACCAGCCAAACCACACCCATACAAAACAAAACAAAACTCTTTCAGATGAAGAGTCTACATTCCTTCCCAAATTTAAGTGCTATCATGTGTCTATTCAGGGCATTATGGGGTGATGAGATCACAAGGGGCGTATCTTCTAAGTATGTCATCGGGTGGCCCACCCCATGCCAGTATAAGTCATTGCGCACAGCGGACCCAGCATTAAACCAGGAGATTGTGTCGAGTCAACATCGGAAGAAGAACGGAGGGAGAAGACCCAGCAAAAGAGCAGAAGATAGCGGAGAAGGACTGGAGAGGGGAGAAGACCTAGCAAAAGAGCAGAAAATAGCGGAGAAGGACTGCAGAAGAGCCGGAGCTGCTTTAATAAAATACTTTAAAAACCTGTGTAGTGTGTTTATTTTTGACACTTTTTTTATTTAGGTGAATGGATAGGGGTATGATGTACCCCATACTCATTCATCTAGGGTGGGGGGCCATGATCTGGGGGGCCCCTTGTCAAAGGGGGCTTCCAGATTACGATAAGTCCCCGCCCGCAGGCCCCGACAACCACCGGGCAAGGGTTGTCGGGAAGAGGCCCTTGTTGTCGGGAAGAGGCCCTTGTCCTCATCAACATGGGGAACAGGTGCTTTGGGGTCGGGGGGCACAGGTGCCCCCCTCTGCCCCAAAGCACCCACCCACCATGTTGAGGGCATGTGGCCTGGTATGGTCCGGGGGGGCGCTCACTCATCCCGCCCCTTTCCTGACCTGCCGGGCTGCGTGCTCAGATAAGGGTCTGGTATGAATCTTGGGGGGAACCTTGTGCAAAATTTTGTCGGGGTTCCCCTTCAAGATTCTCAGCACACAAGTCGCACCTTCTGGTGAGACTTCTATTCAAATCAATAGGCTCCATATAGAGGATAGTGAAACAGGGGGAAAAAAAAAGGGGGGTGTCGACCCTGCCCCAATCCTCCCCACTCCACATCCCAATAAGGAAACAATAAAACCCACACAAAATTATATAAACTACATTTACTTTACATACATTTACTAAATATCTGATGCGCCTATACGAGGGATGAGACTCTACGGCAATGTTACATCCTATTACATGCAATACCTGCCTATATCCACCTTCTAGTGCATTTTACTCTTTCCCAATCTCCGGGGAGTATTGTATCCTTCCTGCCCATATACTCTCAAATTTATCTTGTTGGTTTCTAACCTTATGCACCCATCTCTCCAGCTCCATTATCACCTCTACCTCCCTTTTCCATTCCAGAAGTGTGGGACATGTGATTTGTTTCCAATACCTGGGTATCAATGTTTTAGCTGCATTTTAGCAGATGTGGGATAACACTTTATTTATAATATTTCATTGATACCGGCATTCCGTGGAATATAAAATGTAGAGGTGATACTTCTGTGGGTTTATTAGATAACTTCTCCACTCATGGGGCTTACTCCTCCCAAAAAGGTCTAATTTTTGGGCAAGACCACCATTAACCTCCCTGGCGGTATGATTCTTTCTGATTTTAGGTGCTGAAAGCGGTACAATTATTTTGCAATGAAATTTGGCGTTTTATATTGTAGGTATTTAATTATTAACAATAACACACTTAAATCTGTCCAAACAAGAGTCTAGTAGATATCCCGGGTATGATAAAGTTTGAAACACAAAAACATAAATTATAATATAATAAAAAAAAAATAATAATTATAAAAAATAAAAATAAATAGTAATAAAATAAATTTCCACACGATTCACTATCGCTCAATTCTGCAAGTGTTCTAATTTACTATCGCTGTTTTCTAGCTGGTCTAAAGCCATTTTTGACGTAAAGGGACACTTTTTGGTTGCTATGGACAATCTCCAGTTTCC
Organism: Lithobates septentrionalis; assembly: GCA_037952835.1. Taxonomy (NCBI): domain Eukaryota; kingdom Metazoa; phylum Chordata; class Amphibia; order Anura; family Ranidae; genus Lithobates; species Lithobates septentrionalis. Next base: position 1,479,728 of record JBBDGP010000109.1, on the reverse strand, counting down.
AGGCAGAAAGAACAGTATATGCAATATAAAACTGCATGCAGGGCATGGGCCAGAGCACTGGGGACAAATGGGATGTGAAATGATTTCATACAGTACTGTAATCTGTAAGATTACAGTACTGTATGTGTTATGATTTTTACATTTTTTTGAATTTGCCGCCAGGCTCCGCCCCCGTGCGTCGCGACGCTCGCAGGGAACGGAGCCTGGCACGGAGAGGCTTCGGAGGAGGACGGAGCCCTCGGACAGTGCGGGGGACATCGCAGGATCCCGGGGACAAGGTAAGTAAGGAGGCACCAGGATCCTGCGATGTAATCCCGAGTGTGGCTCGGGGTTACCGCTAATGGTCCTGAAATGTAACCCCGAGCCACACTCGGGAAAACCGCCAGGGAGGTTAATGGAAAAATGTACCCCTTTGTTTACAGCCCCTCTAGCAACTTTCATTTGATGTTGGGTATATTTGTGCCAATCATGTTGGTGTTCTATACCATCTAGCCATAAACTTATATGAAATTTCTTGTGTGGAGGAATTTATTGAGGTATAACGTGTTGCCTCCAACAATTTTTTAACCTGTGATGAATAAAATGTATAGTTTAGTTCTCTTTCTCATTCCTTGATAAAGTAGGGGATTGGGCTATTTTGGCCACTGAGTACTATCCTATACATTCTAGATAGCAGATGATTAGTCTCTGAAATTTTCATACACAAATTCTCAAATATGGTAACAGAGGCCTTAGTTGGGGTTTTAATTTTTTTTAAATTTGACATTTGGGCATATCTCCACTTTGCCATAGGTATGCTTCCCAGCAATAACACCATCTCCACAAAGGGAGATAGGGTTCCTCGTGGAGCATACCTGGCACATGTTGTATTCCCCTCCGATCCCCACAGGCCCAACACCCCTGCCTCCTCTCCTGGGGGGAACCAGGGGTATACTTCCAATGGTGTTAATAGTGCTACCCAGGGGGCATATTTGCCCGTTTTGTTCATTCTATCCCACATCAGTAAGCATTCCCGTGTTATTGGGGATGTCCACCTTAAGAGACCTCTTGATGCTGGTATCCAGGGTGCCCCTGCTAGATTTCTGCCCGCCATTGTTTTCTCTAGTGAGACCCATGCCTTACTTGCGTTGTCGTGGCACCAATTTAGAATACGAACTAAAGACATCGCCCTGTAATACAGGGCCATGTCTGGAAGCCCAATTCCTCCTTCTCCTTTGCTTCTATGTAGTACATCATATGCTATTCTAGGGCTTTTATCCCTATACAAAAGCTTTACGTATCTGTCTGAAAAAATTCAGAGTAAGTGGGATAGGGATAGTATACAAGACATATATTATTCTAGGTATTATGTTCATTTTTAATTAATTAATTAACTCTACCAATCCATGTTAAGGAGTGGCTTCTCCATCTCTGCAAATCTGTCATTATCTTTACCAATAAGGAGTCATAATTAAGTTTATATAATAATTTTCTGTTTGGTGTTATATGTACTCCTAAATAATATAGAGAGTCTGCATTCCATATAAAAGGATATGTGGTACATGGCTTGGTAGCATCACTGACTTCTCATAGTTTATTTTGAAATTAGATAATATACTGTATTTCTGTACTTCATCCATCAGGGCAGGTATTCCAGGGGTTTTTAAAGATAAAATAATAAGTCCTCCTCATATCCCCGACTAGTTCCTTATTTTCCCTAACTTTGCAAAGGAAGGGCTCCAAGATCGAAGCGAATAGTAATGGGGAGAGTGTGCACCCCTGCCTGGTACTGTTATGTATTTTAAAGTGATCTGAAAGGGTGCCATTCACCTTAACTATAGCCTTTGGGCTCGCATATAAGGCTGATACCCATCTCCTTATCCTCTCCCCCAAACCTATTCTCTTCAATACCACCATCATAAACCCACAGCTCACTTTGTCAAATGCTTTTTCTGCATCCATTGACAGAGCTACTCTCTGGGTTTTATCAGGTCCATTTTCCATCCAATGGCGGACATGAAGGGCCCGAATAGTGTTATCTCTTGTTTTGCGGCCCAAGTCCACTGTGTTATCATTCTGTGCATATATGGAAGCAAATGTATACCAGTGTCCATTCATCATACCCTTAAAAAATAAAAATTGCCCTTCCGGGTCCTCTTGTGCTAATAGAGGTCATGGGGCGCGTTTTCCCAAAGGCTATCGTCACTCCCCTTGCCCTTGAGATAAGGGATACTAAATGGAACCACTGGTTATATGGCAGTAAGGGCATTCAAGGTATTGATCCCACTGTAAAATGTGTCTCAGTGTAAAAAGACCACATCTGCTGCAAGATGATGTAGTTCCTGCCACAGGCTCCTCCTTTTATGGGGTGAACACAAGCCCCTCACATTATAGGATAAAATTTTCAATGAGCTGGCCATTGTTTTATGTCTTAGGCGGACATATATCGCTCCTAAATCATTGCCAAGTATCTACATTTTTCCCTCTCTAGGTGCATCTGCAAAGTATACCAACCATCCCAAAAAATATAAAAACAACTTCACACTACACCAAAACATTCTACCTAGTAGAATATACCAACTACAGGTAAGGAGGATCCATGTGGGTTCCATAGTCCCCACTCCAGAGCTACCTTTCCATCTGCCACCATGCAGATTATTTAGCCCCTTACATCGGGGCCTACCTAATAGAAAAATAACTTGTCCTATAGACAAAAATGAAAAAATACAGAAAAAGAAAAAACAAACCAAAAAGCAATACATATATCTAGTACATATGGGGATCTTATAGCACCTGGGAATGATTTCATTTCTTCTTCTATGGCTGCATTTATGTATAAAAGAAGAATTGGGGACCCTTGATCTGCAACCCCCCACCCCCCCAAAAAAAAAGGGGGTTGCAAATGTTAGCAAAGGAGAATGAAAATGAGAGAGAATGAACCCACCCCCCAAGAAAAAAAGAAACAAACTTTTTTTAATCCCCAATAAAGGGGGGGGTGAAAAATGAAGGGGGGATTGTCTCTTTCTTCATCTGCTTCTTAGTATTTCATAAAATTTTCGATTCCTCAAACCGGTCCCTGCGCTAAAAATCCATCCCTCTCCAAATGGGCCTTGCGTTGCGCCTTAATAGGAACCTAAGACCAGGGTTTGGGGTGTTGAAGAAAAGGACTGCAATTTTACCGTTTCATGAGGCTGTCAAATGGAAAGGGAACCCCCAGCGATAGCTGATCTCAAGGCCTCCAGCAGTGGCTGTACTGTTCGGCGCTGCATCAAAGTGCGTCTCTTCCTGATATTTAGTGTTGTCCTGTAGATCCGCCACAGCTTGTATGATTTCTTCTTGGATTTTTTCTACTCCTTCCACTCTATATCCTAATGCCACCGTGTCTTCCCTTAGCTCATCTACTGCTTGTTTGCATGACTGTTCCACTGCCGCTATCAGTTGTTGAATGTCTGCCTTTGTGGGAGAGCTCTTATGTGCTCTTTAATGTCCCAATCCCAGTTAGTTATCAGTGTGTCTGTTCCATGGGTGCCAAATGCATCTTACTCCTTTACAGATAATATATTACCTCCAGGTTTTTTGGTTGGGTGATTTAACTCCTTGCTCCCCATTACCCATCCAAATGTCTCTCCTTACATCTGCTCATGGCTATTGTGCCTTAACACACCATCTCCCTCCTCAGCTGATGCTGGGGCGCTATCACCATGCCCCGTGGGGGTCTCGCTGCATGCCACTGAGTCCCCTCCCTAGTTTCATCCAGCATACTTCCCTTATCCCCGGGGGGTCTGGTGAGGGTTATGGCCATGGCCAGGAGTTGAGGGTCTTCCACCGGCTTCTGACATCCCACTACACGCTACCTGGTAACCACGTCCATGTGATGATCTCTGAGCTTCTGCCTGTGACATCATGTGGCCCACTACATCATGGACCCACAACCCAGCATTACTTGATCTCCACTTGTCTCCATTCTCCCACGCTTCCTCTCCTCCTGGCTCTGCATTTGATTCGGACGCCCAGGATCCCCTCTCTGCGGGGTAAGGTAAGCTCTCAGTCCGCCTGCTGAGTTTCTATTGTCGCCTCCCCCTGGCTGAAGTGCCGCTCGTCTGCACGTTGTCATCTCCCTTGGTTTGCAGCTAATACGTCTCCTCTGCTTCTCCTCCTGCTGCTACCGATCATTTAGCTAATTTCCAGCCCCTGCATCTGCTGTGTGATAGCCCGGGGGTGTGAGACACACTCAATGTACATGTTTGCTCCTCATCACCACCCCTATAAGTCCTCATTTACCATGTTGTAGGTTACAAGACTTCCCACTTTTTGCACTGCCTTTTTGAATAAAACTGTAAGTTTTCGAATCCGTGTACACAATTCCAGCCTGGTGCCCAACCTGTGGCTAGAGGGCCACATGTGACTCTTTGATCCTTGGGTGACCTCCAGACCCTAGCAGTTCTTTGTGAAAACATTGAACGTTAAAAGGGCTGTAATGGCAGTGACCTCCAATAGTCTCCTGTAAACCGTCCCTAACCACACTTGCAGCATGTCCATAGACTCTTAACCTTTTCTTGTGACATATTTGCAGTCTCTGACAGTCTTCTGTAGCATTACATATTCTAAATAGTATGTTTGGCCTCTTAGTGGCATCAGTGGCCATAGTTGAGCCCACTATACCACTCACAATGCCCACAGCATCAAGTCAGCGTATTTAATTAACTTATACAAACGTTTTAGTCGTAATCCAGTGAGTTTCTGTAGGCATCCCAAATTCAGACATTTTTCACATTTATTATACTGTTATTTTCTAATACCAGGGAGTTTGTTACTCAGGGGAAGGATTTTATTATTGGCGCTATCACTGTTTTCAACAGCACATAATACTAATCCCAGGATTTACATTCCTGTCGAAGGGCATTCCAAATTGCTTACAGCACTAAAAGGAACTAATTGGCTTTATAGTGAAGAGCAACTTATCCTTTGCAGTAAAAATCACATGCAATTAGTACATCTTGCAGTGTTCTCTGAGAAAAGGTGATTATTGTACGAATAGGATAAACCCATTGTTTTCTGCTTGTACAGTCTGTGTGTAATAAGCTTAAAGCAAGGTAGAGATTTAAATTAATCATAGTCAGTTTAATCTTGTCAAATGTGAAGCTCCTTACATAGTGAACAAAAGAACCCAAAATCAAATGATGAGATAATAGTATACATTATGAAACCATTCATTTTAGTGTTGTATACCCCACAATGTGGGACGCATGTAATAGTTGTTAGAAATCCTCACTTTAAGAGGTTTTGTAAGGCCATATTTTGGATTTCTGTGAAGGACATCTCTACGGGAGAATATTTACTAGTGTCAACAACCATACCTCCCAACCATCCCAGATTTGCCAGGACTGTCCCAGGATTTGATGTAAATCTCGGCATATCAAGGTTTCGTCCCCTAGTGGAGCCAAGTGCCGGAACATCAATAACTTACCTGGCAGCATACACTAGTGCGGGCACTAGTAACGCCTGCCCTGTGGCTTGTGTGGGGTCCCGCACACACACACACACACACACACACACACACACACACACACACACACACACACACACATTTATGTGTTTATGTGAGAGGCAGACGGCGGTAAGAGATGCTAGCTGCCTCACACATACACAGTGCACTGCAGGGCAGGCCTCCTCCTTGGCTGTGATGCTTTCCTGCACAGAGACAGGAGGGGGAGGCGCTGAGAAGTCATGGCTGGATTTAGGCCATGATTTCTCCTGTGCCCCCCTCCCAGACAGGATATTGTGCCTGAACTCCTCTTCCCATCCCCGCACTTAGGACAAGGGGAAGGCAGCCTGGAGCAGGGAAGTGAAAAGTCCAGAGAGAGGTGACAGTGGCTGTGCCCTCTCCCTGTTTTCATTCCAGCAATCCTTTATATGGCAGGTGACATTGGATCCATAGCTTGGACTGTGCACGGTATGATTAGCACTCCCTATGGCAAGGACTATTCGTCTTCCAGCAGCAGAAAATGGGGATGGGGATTGCTAGGAGAAGGAATGGGGGGGATATTTGCTAGGAGCGGGTGGGGGGATTTTGGTTAAGAGGAGGAATGGAGGGAATTCGATATCCTGTTCCCTGCTCTACTGAACCCGTCCCCTGCCTTACTGACCCTGTCTTCTGTCCTGCTGACCCCTGTACTATGCCGTACTGAGTCCCTGTACTCCTTCCTTTTATATTTTACCACAAGTTTTGGGAAAATTACAATTTTATTTTTTTTTACAAGTTGTCATTAAATGATATATTGGGGTTGATTTACTAAAACTGGAGAGTGCAAAATCTGGTGCAGCTGTGCATGGTAGCCAATCAGCTTCTAACTTCAGCGTGTTCAAATAAGCTTTCACAATAAAACCTGGAGGCTGATTGGTTTCTCTGCAGAGCTGCACCAGATTTTGCACTCTCCATTTTTAGTAAATCAGCCCTATTGCTCACACATGGCGTGGTTATATGTGGAATTACACCCCAAAATACATTCTGCTGCTTCTCGTGAGTACGGGGATACCACATGTGTGAGACTTTTTGGGAGCCTAGCCGTGTACAGGACTCCAAAACCAATCACCGCCTTCAGGCTTTCTAAGGGCGTAAATTTTTGATTTCCCTCCTTACTGCCTATCATAGTTTCAGAGGTCATGAAGTGCCCAGATAGCACAAAACCCCCCAAATGACCCCATTTTGTAAAGTAGACATCCCAAGCTATTTGCGAGGAGGCATGGTGCGTATTTTGCAGATCTCGCTTTTTGTCACAAAGTTTTGAAAATTGAAAAAAAAAAAAAAAAAAAACATTTTTCTTTTCTTTCTTTATTTTCACAAAACAAATGAGAGCTGCAAAATACTCAACATGCCTCTCAGAAAATACCTTGGGGTGTCTACTTTCCAAAATGGGGTCATTTGGGGGGGTTTTGTGCTATCTGGACATTTCAGGACCTCCGTAACTGTGATAGGTAGTGAGGAGTAAAATCACAATTTTACACCTTTAGAAAGCCTGAAGGCGGTGCTTGGTTTTTCGGGTCCTGTATGTGCCTAGCCTCCCAAAAAGTCTCACACATGTGGTATCCCCATACACAGGAGAAGCAGCAGAATGTATTTTGGGGTGTAATTCCACTTATGCCCATGGCATGTTCGCATAGTTGCCAACATTGCAAAAAAATATGTGGGACACTTTTTTGGCTGTAGGCGGAGCCGTACAATAATTAGGGGGCGGGGCATTCATTTGTAGGCGTGGTTTAGAAAAACACAAGTGCGGCGCGCGAAGCGCGTCACGTCAAAAATGGGCGTGGCTTACGTGAAATAGTGGGCATGGCTTAAATGGGCGTGGCTCAAGAGGGTGTGGTTAGAGTCTGAGATGAATGAGGGATGGAGAGGGAAAGGGGGAGAGGGAAAGGGGGAGAGGGGAATTGACGGGACAGCAGCCCCAGATCCTACACAATAAAAATATGTGTATTCTAAAAAGTTTAACAATCAGCAGATAAAGATACTCCAAACACCTGGTGTTAACGCTTCAATCATCCCGGCACCATGGCTGTTATGGTGTCAGGATGATTGAAGCGCATTATTTCTATTATTACATTGTAATATAAAATTAAATCATTCAACTCACCATAATGCCGAATCAGTGGGATCCCTGAGCGTGTCACTAGCCACGTCGCCTGCCACCAGCAGAGTCTGTCCTTGCATCAGGTGCCCCCCCGGCAGAGTCTGTCCTTGCATCAGGTGCCCCCGGCAGAGTCTGTCCTTGCATCAGGTGCCCCCGGCAGAGTCTGTCCTTGCATCAGGTGCCCCCGGCAGAGTCTGTCCTTGCATCAGGTGCCCCCAGCAGAGTCTGTCCTCGCATCAGGTGCCCCCAGCAGAGTCAGTCTAGACCCCCTCAGTGCAGACCCCCCTCCATCAGTGCAGACCCCCTCCATCAGTGCAGATCCCCTCCATCAGTGCAGACCCCCTACATCAGTGCAGACCCCCTACATCAGTGAAGACCCCCCCTCTATTAGTGCAGACCCCCCCTCTATTAGTGCAGACCCCCCTCAGTGCAGCCCCCCTCTATTAGTGCAGCCCCCCCTCTATTAGTGCAGACCCCCCTCAATTAGTGCAGCCCCCCCTCAGTGCAGCCCCCCTCTATTAGTGCAGCCCCCCTCTATTAGTGCAGCCCCCCTCTATTAGTGCAGCCCCCCTCAGTGCAGCCCCCCTCTATTAGTGCAGCCCCACCCTCAGTGCAGCCCCTCTATTAGTGCAGACCCCCCTCTATTAGTGCAGACACCCCCTCTATTAGTGCAGACCCCCCTCTATTAGTGCAGACCCCCCCTCAATGCAGCCCCCCCTCAGTGCAGACCCCCCCTCAGTGCAGACCCTTCCCTCGTCCAGGAGCGGCTGGTGTTCTGGCCAGAAAGTTCCCCTCGGCAAGTAAGGACCCCCTGTATTGCGCAGGCGCAGCGCTTGCGCAGTACGAGCCGGCGGAAATAGCCGTGCTGGGGAACTTTTCGGCAAGACACGGCGGCGCCGTGTCTTCAGTGGAGAGGGGAGGGGCCGTGCAGCTAAAGAAGCCGATTCATTGGCTGCACGGATCGAGCCCCCTTCCTCTCTCCACTGACTGAACACTAGGGGGAAGATCGAGTGGCGGCGCTGGCCGCCATTTTGCTGGAGCCAGCTGCTCCAAAAAAAAACAAACCAACATTCCCAATTTTCCTTATGGAAAATTCCGATTCGGGACAGCCTCCAATCGGGACGAGGGTCTCAAAATCGGGGTTGTCCCGGGAAAATCGGGACTGTTGGCAACTATGATGTTCGAGCAATATATGATTTAGTGACAAATTTGTGAGAAAAAAAAAGTTTGTAATTTTCCTGAAACTTGTGGCAAAATTTAAAATATTCCATGAACTCAACATGCCTATCAGCATATAGCTTGGGGTGTCTACTTTCGAAAAAGGGGTCATTTGGGGGGCTTTTGAACTGTCCTGGCATTTTATGCACAACCTTACAAGCTTATGTCATACATCACCAATTGAAGACAAAGCCCTTGCTTACACTTTTTGTTTACATGAAATAATATTTTTTCTTTGCTAGAAAATTACTTTGAACCCCCAAACATTATATATTTTTTTTAAAGCAAAGGCCCTACAGATGAAAATGGTGGGTGTTGCAATTTTTTTTTCTCACAGTATTTGCACAGCGTTTTTTTTTTAGAAATTTTTTTTTTTATTTTAATGCACTAAAACACACTATATTGCCCAAATGTTTAATAAAATAAAAAAGATGATCTTATGCCGAGTACATGGATACCAAACACGACATGCTTTAAAATTGCGCACAAACGTGCAGTGGCGACAAACTACATATATTTTTAAAAGCCTTTAAAATTCTTTACAGGTTACCACTTTAGATTTACAGAGGAGGTCTACTGCTAAAATTACTGCCCTCGATCTGATCTTAGCGGTGATACCTCACATGCATGGTGCAATTGCTGTTTACATATGACACCAGGCCGGCGCTTGCGACAGGAGTGCTTTCTTCTTTTTTTTTTTTTTAAACTGTTCCTTTCATTTTTTTAAATTTTTTTTTATCATTTTTATTTTTATCTCAGGGAATGTAAATATCCCCTATGATAGCAATAGGTAGTGACAGGTACTCTTTTTTGAAAAAAATGGGGTCTATTAGACCCTAGAACTCTTCTCTGCCCTCAAAGCATCTGACCACACCAAGATCGTGTGATAAAATGCTTTCCCAATTTCCCAATGGCGCTGTTTATATCCGGCGAAACCTAAGGCCGCGCACACACGAGCTACTTTTGCTGCTGTTGTCTACAGGTTCGTATTCTGAGCCTGAATCTGACAGATGAGTGACTTCCTCTTCACTATCAGTCATGCTCAGAACCGTGTAGGCCTCTTCACTAGTCTACCTTCGATTGGACATTTTGGTCTCTAAATTTACTGGTACAACTAGTGAGACTCACAGGAAAAAAGAGCACCTATCAGAGACTGTTTCAAACACTACAAAAAAAAAAAAACTGTTAGCGTTCACAGGGATCAGGCCTGACTCTGCGAATGCTGCAGTTATGTGTTTAGTGTTTTGTAAGTAACAGTGATCGATTGATACTGCACTTGGGTGGAGTGGGTTGGGCTGGTCGGAGGGGCTAAACGCAGGTGCTAGCAGGTATCTGGGCTGATCCCGCTAACTCTGCATTTTTGGGAACCCTAAACTACTGGGAACGCTAATATAGTTCTGATCAGATCAAAGATATCGATACGTTCAGACACTATACTACTAAGGGAGGTGTATGGTGCATGTGTGGGTGTTAGCACTACTGACACTAATCTGACACTGCCTGGGGCGACGCAGACCCTAACTGACGCTAAAACCTAACTGATATCAACCGCCGGGTGATCAGGGGGTTAAACCTTTTATTAGGTAATGTAGGGGGGGTGCCCTGACGCTATAAAAAAATAAACTAACCAGCGTCACCTGTGACACTAATATGGTGATCAGTGGTGACAGGGGGTGTTTAAGAGGTTAAACCTTTATTGGGGGGTTTAGGGGGGTCCCTAGACCTATCTGGGCCTACTACTAAGTACCCTAACGCTGATTAGTGTCACAAATGACACCAGTTCAGTGATCAAAGAAAAATAAGAACACTGCACTGGGTGACAGTTACAGGGAGTGAAGGGGCTAACTGGGGGGCGATCGGGAGTGATGGGGGGGGGGGTGAAATGTGTGCCTACATGTACTGTGTTAGTGTAGTGTTAGTACAACTCACGTTTGGATGTCCTCTCTCCTCTCTCTGGAACGGAAAAGATTTCCAGAGGGAGATAACATCACTTCCCCTGCCTGTGCTTACACTTACAGGCATGGGAAGCATTTCATTAGTCAGAACCGGTCAGCAGGTCCAGGCCAGAAATCATTGGCCTGGGCCTGGAGGCTGATCGGTTCTGAAACGAAACCGATCGTAGTGGCCGCCTAGGGGGCGCGTGCGCCCAACGTAAGGTAACGCCATTTCGCCCACCTGTGCCATTCTGCCGCAGTAAAACCTGTTGTGTGTTTTTTTAGAGGACTGGCAGTCTACCAAGATTCTGTTGCAACAGAAAGTAATAGAGAAACAGCCCCTTCCGCCCCCTCCTCAGCCCAGCTCTTCAGTGAGCACTGGAGGGACAGATCAGAGAGCCTTTGACTGACAGTCCCTGCTCTCTGCTCAGAGTGGGGGGGGGACTGAACGATCAGAGTTGTTTGGTTGCTCAGTTTTCACTGCAGAGCCAGCAGGGAACAGATGCAGCATTAGATTGATGCTGCATCCACCCAGGTGAGTATAATTTTTTTTTCAAAGTCCATACTTCTCTTTAAAAAAAAAATAACCAGTATTTCCAGGCATAGATAGGCTTGCAAAACACTCCTTATGACAAGGCTGAGTCAAATCATCAAGCACCAGTACTGTGACGAGTTACTTGACTGCGATGCATACTAGCACATTATGGCAATAACTTGCAGGGGGATAGGTTTTTTTTTGTTGCACACTTGACTACCACTTTAACAGGATAAATACAAACCTGTTGCTCTACCCTTCATGGTAAAAGCACATATTCACTTTAACCACTTCTGGACCGTCCCATGCACATATACTGCAGCAGGGCAGCCCTCCTGTGCAAAATCACATACCCACACGCGATTTCGATCACGGGGACTGGGGCATATGCGTGCGCCACTGGCGACCCGCTTCTGCTGTGATTGGACACAGCAGGGAACCAATCAGCGGGTCTGGCGGACGTGATGTCCGACAGGACCCGACGATCATTCTGAGGAGAGGCAGAACGGTGGTCTGCCTATGTAAACAAGGCAGACTGTCGCCCTGCCAGAGGGGAAAACATCATATTTGCCTAAATTGATGAAGAAATTAGAGTTTTGTGTTTTTTTTTTTTATCTGTAAAGTACCCGTATTTATCGGCGTATAACACGCACAGGCGTATAACACGCACATTCATTTTAAGAGGGAAGTATCAGAAAAAAAACCTTAAACTTAAACTAAGGAAATCTGAAGAAAAATAAGGGTCGGTGCCCATCTGCAGCCTTTCTATTGCCTTCAATGCAGCATCCTCACCATTGCCACCAGTACAGCCTGATCGATGCCCATCTGCAGCCTAGAGGGGACAGGGAGGGGGGCAGGATGAGCGCTGATAGATTACATACAGTGAGAATCTCCTATGATTGACAGAACAGTGGTCCAATGGCAGCCCAGGAGACGGGACTTTCTATTACAGAGGCTGCCAAGTAAACAGGAGATTCTCACTGTATGTAATCTGACGGCGCTCGTCCCGCCCCCTCCCTGTCCCCTCCGAGGCAGCTAAAATTGAAGTCTCGGCGTATAACACGCACATGCTATTTGCATCCGATTTTCATGGTGAAAAAGTGAGTGTTATACGCCAATAAATACAGTAAATAGATGCTAAATACATTTTGAAAAATGGAAAAGCAGAAACCTAAATATCATAAAATGATTTAAAATAAAAAAAATTCTTAGTAAGATAAATAGTGAAGAAAAATGTATTAAATGTATTTAAATATATGTGCATGGGAGGGGTTCAAACACATATTCCATGTGAGTTCATGCAGGATCAATAAAGCATTATTAACACAATTGGATACATTTGCTTCAGATTTTCACATCATTTTGATCAGTAATAGCAGTGTATGGTGGCATAAGGTTAATCCAAGGTTGCTATAACAGCTACTTGTATTTGGCTTTGATGTACGTCTTTAAAGAATTACGAAGGAAATGGAAAATAGTGGACAGTAACCCATAATTAATTTGGTCTTTCTAGCTGTCAGAATTGACAATGGAAAGGAAATGACATGCCTCTGATCAAACAGAAATCTGAGAAGTTATTGTTTTACCCAGGCCAGGATACTGACATCATACAAACTGGTTAAAGTGGAATCAAAATAAACACATAAATGGAATGCACATCATTATACTACATAGAATAATATAATAAATTACTTGTAGGTGTGTGACACTGGGCTACTGCACAATATTAGTGTGATTCAGCAACTTGAGTATGTTTCAGTAAAACAAACAGTAATAATATGCTATAGGTGCCAGGAGTATCATCAATTTTCTTTATTTCTGTTTTTTCCTCTTTTTTTTCTTTTTTAGCATAGTACAGCTTGACTTTAAAATCATATCTAAACCCCAAAACAAAACCTTAATACTGTATATTGCAGCTTACAAGGCCTTATATAGGGTAGCTGCATTTTGTTTTCCTTTTTCAGGCTTTCTTTCCCTGTTTTTCACCTGGTAATCTTGCAAATGACACAATTCCTGTACTTGATTGACTATGTTCATTCTTCTAAACCAAAAATAACTACTGCACTACCTTGTCAAAACCAGTAAAACCAATAAACAGTTGCTGCTAACACCTAATGTGTTCCTACATATACAAGCAAACCTATAGTAGTAACTGGTGCAGCGCTTGACATGGTATATAACAATCAATATATTTGTACCAATATAAGGTAAACAATATATTTTTTTTTTCAATAAAGTGCATAAATGATAAATAAGGTCGGTATTATTATTATTTGTCCTGATGAAGTCACACGACCCGTAGCATACCATGTAGGGCTGAGCCTGTGTGATGCGGACTGGAAGTGCCGTTAGGTATATTGTTAGTGCAGCACCATTTACTACTATATGTACGTTCATTCTATCACTACAGCTATGACTGGAGCAATGATTGCTACCCAGTCTGTACTTCAAACATGCCTCATATAAATGACTTTAGAGATGATGGTATTAGTAGTTTACAGAAAAAAGGTAACATTGTTTTTAAACTTGTTAATCTCACAGAAGTTGATATAGACACTGCGGGGGGGCCGGGGGCCGTCCCCTGTCAGAACACAACAGCTTAGTGGAGGAGATCACTGTACTAATGTCGGCTGGTTAGTACAGCAGCTCTGACAGGAGCTGACAGTTTTTTTTTCATGCAACCCAAAAAAAACCTGTAGTGTTTACCAAGCTTAACAGGTATTTTCTGTACTTACCTTGCAAGTTTGTTCTTGGGTTCAGTTTTATATTAATCCTGGGTTTACACATATGCGAACGCAGACATTGCATGTGACAGTTTGTATGGCTGAACTTGCATTGGAGTCGCACAAAAAAGGTGCAGGGACTCCCCCCCCCCCCCGCACTGGAATCGGATCTGATTCCTGTCCGAATGCACAGTTTGCACTGCGATCTGTGAACCTATCTGGGGGTGTCATTAACCGGTTCCCGACCGGCTCACGCAGATATACTGCGGCCCAGTGGCTCTCCTGGGCGAAATTCCTTAAGGGTGCATCCTTTCCCTTAGTGACTGCCAGAGGGTGCTCGGCCGCTGCAAGAATGGGGACCCAATGCGCATGGCCGGCAGGCACAATCGCCGCCGGCCACATGCGATCGCTTGCACGAGCACCAGCACGGGGATTTGTGTGTGTAAACACACAAATTCCTGTGCTGTCAGGGCAGAGGAGTCATGTCGTTTGTTCCTACTAAGTAGGAACAACGATATGTCTCCCACCCTAGTAAGTTACATCCCCATACAGTTAGAATATGCTGAGGGAACACATATTTAACCCCTTGATTGCCCCCTAGTGTTAACCCCTTCCCTGCCAGTCAGAGGCGGCTCTCTAATTAGGCAAATTAGGCGGTCTCCTAAGGCCTCGCACTCACAGGGGCCTCGCGGCCGCCTACTTTGCCTGTTCTCAATCACTGAAGTTGACGCCGGCGGCTCCGCCTACCCCCACTGGGACTCTGTGGCTTAGGAGCTGACGGACAAATCAGATACTGCCCGCAGCCTGAGGAATAGCGGCCTCATCACGTACCGCTAAAAATCACAGATCACCGCCATTACTGGTAAAAAATGTAAACAAATAAAAATGCCATAAAAATGGCATAAATCTTTCCCATAGTTTGTAGACGCTATAACTTTTGCGCAAACCAATCAATATACGCTTATTGCGTTTTTTTGTTTTTTTTTTACCAGAAAATATGTAGAAGAATATATATCGGCCCAAACTAATGAAGAAATTTGTTTTTTAAAAAAAGTTTGGGGATATTTATTATAGCAAAAACTATCATATTGTTTTGTTTTTTTGTTTTTTCAAAATTGTCGCTCGCTTTTTTTGTTTATAGCGCAAAAAATAAAAACTGCAGAGGTGATCAAACACTGCCAAAAGAAAGCTCTATTTGTGGGAAAAAGAGGATGCAAATTTTGTTTGGGTACAACATTGCATGACCGTGCAATTGTCAGTTAAATCGACGCAGTGCCAAATTGTAAAAAGTGCTCTGTTCAGGAAGGGGGTAAAATCTTTCGGGGCTGAAGTGGTTAACATTTTATTGACACCTGCAGCGGTTTGCAGAGAGCAGTGTGAACTGCCTGTGGAAGAGATGCAATGCGGGAACCTGCACTGGAATCACACTGGTTCCCGCATCGCTATAGTGTGAACCCAGTTTACAGCTGAACTCCAGGAAACATAAAATATTTCCCTTGCAATGGGACTTAGGGGTTTAGGTCCAGAGGGCATGAAAAAGTAGATTTACTTACCCGATCCTCTGCTCCTCTGCCCTGCTAGACCGGCCCCTGAAGCATCTTTTTCTGCCACACCTGCTCTGTACACCCCTGGCTGCTGCCTCTGCAGCTAAAGTGGGAGTAGTTGAAGGGTGGGTAAAACGTGACTCAACTTCGGGGTTTTACCACCCAACGAGCCATTTTACACAGAAGTAGTCCACTGTGAAAAAAAGCTATTTCCTGACAGACTCCATGGCAGCCTACGTGTGGGTTAACCCCGCCTCCTCTCCAATGCTATAGGACCCCATTCCCATAAATGAGTGCTCACCACTAGCTACTGTGTTCCTTTTTTGTCCTCCTCTATGGACCTACACATGCTGTTCGCATCAAGATTGATTGAATCCAAGATTGGCATACCTGTGCGGTGCAGCTCAAAAAGCCCAGCTATGAGCGGGCGAGTAGCTTAAAGAGGCTTGAATGTTCCCCCTTGGTGGATGGGTGGTCGCCTCTGTATGCCCGGCGGACAGTTCTCATCAACGGCTGGCAAGGTCTGTGGATGTTTTCTCATACTCCATGGCAGTGTTTCTATGTGTTGTATGTATTTTCCCTGGTGGTCCAGTGTGTCCTATCCCCCTCATGGCGGCTGGTTCGCGTGCGTTCCAGCCCGCCACGGCACTTCCGGGTTGCGGCAGTCTCCGCCGCTGGCGCCTGCGCTGTAGCCACTCCGAGAGCGAGGTTTGGCTCGCGCATGCGCAGTACGGCGGCTCGTTCGCCGTCCGCGCAGGCGCCGTACGGTGGTTCCCCTTTTGCGCATGCGCAGTAGGGGATAATGATGTCACGGACGGGGAATTTAAATTCCGCCCTCCTGTCCTGCTGAGTTGGGATCTCCCTTGGTAGGGAAAGGAGGAGCTGATCCCTGCTGGTCTCTAGGTGAGTGGTGGCAACCTCTGCAAAAAAAAAAAAAATAAATAATGGAAAATTTTCTTTTATCTTTATATATGTCTATCTAAATATATACTTGTGCGGCTGGAAGTTGTTTTTCCTTTGCCTTGAATATACATTGATACATGCCTGTGCATATAAAAAAAAAAAAAAAAAAATTTTTTGAGGCAAGCAGAGTTTTTTCTTTTCTCTAAAACCTTCTCATATTTGATGCCTAGGTTTTCTTAGACCATTATCCCTGCAGACTATTAAAGTGACATTTCGTGTCCCAGGTATGGACAATTCACCGCCTTTAAGTGGCCAGCCCTCACGCACAAGGTATGTGCTCGTGAGGGGAGGGGATGAGATTTATGCACATTATTGTCGTGCTGATACCATGTTCTGCCTTTCTTCTCTCCCCTTCCCCTATTTTTTCTCTTCCCAGCCCTTCTAGGTCGGACCCGCTAAATGCGGTCCAGAATGCCAATGACCTTGCCAAGCCACAATACAATTCATCTTCATCCAGACGAGACTCACAGTCCGGATCCCACCAGAGGAGACGTTCTCGTTCCTCCTCAAGACACCGCTCCCACCGCCATGACAGCCGCTCAGACCACAGAGCCTGCTGGGGATGTAGGACACGAGTTCCGGAGGGCAAGTCCTTATGTGACCGTTGTTTTGCCCGTGCGGTTGGGGAAAAAGAGACGGAAAACCAGCGTTTAGAGTCTCTTGTGAAACGAGTAGTACAGCAATCCCTAATGGAGAGGGAAGCACCTCGCACATTGAGCCAGTCTACCACCTCCAGATTGTACCCCTTCAAGTCAGAAGAAGTAAAGAATTTGGAGAATACTCCCCTTGTGGACGCAGCTCTTATGCGTCTGGCCAAACATGTGACTCTTCCTCTAGAAGACGCAGTATCTTTTAAAGATGGGCTCGAGAGGAAGATAGACCTAGATCTAAAAAGGATCTATGGGCTCGCGGGTATGGCCTGTAAACCAGCCCTGGCATTAGCGGCCATGTCTAAGGCCATGGAGGCCTGGACGGAGAACGTGGAATCCTTCCTTAAAGGCGTGTCAGAAGAACTGGCTGGAAGTCAGCAGCCGCAGAGCTGAAGCTTGCAGCGGTCTTCCTGGGGGAGGCGTCCATTGACCTGATCCGCCTTCTGGCTCGTATTATGCTGTCCTCAGTTACGGCCAAGAGAGCCCTCTGGTTGCGTCCCTGGCTTGCGGACCCTGGTTCTAAGCAAGCGTGGTGTAAAATCCCGTTTGAGGGGTCCTCACTGTTTGGCAATAAGCTTGACGATGCCATTACGCGAGCCACAGGTGGCAAATCGGGTTTTCTTCCCCAGGACAGGCGCATGCTGGGTCGAAAGAAGCCCCAGTTCAGAAGACGAAGTCCGGAGCGCTCCAGGGAAGCACGCTCCTACAAGCCTGGCCGGGACTTTAGGAAGAATTGGAGCAGAGGGCAGTCATCCTTCCGCAAACCCGTTAAAAATCAAACGTCCAGTGCTCGTGATCAGGCTAAATCTTTTTGAGATTACGCCCGCCCAGGCGGGCCGGGTAGGGGCTCATCTGCTCCTCTTCCGGCACGTCTGGGTGGCCTCGATCTTAGACTTTTGGGTCATAAGGACGGTCTCGTCAGGCCACAGATGGGCCTTTTCCAGGACTCCGCACCCAAGGTTCGTCTCCACTCTTCTCCCTCGGGCAGAGGATCAGAAACAAATTTTGCTGTCCTATGTGGACCTCCTGAAAATTCAAGGAGCAGTAGTACATGTACCACAGGACGAATGGTTCCAGGGGATATACTCCCCTCTCTTCCTAGTTCAAAAAAAGGGGGGCTCTTGGCGCCCAGTCATAGACCTCACATATCTCAACGGATTCATAGAGAATGGAAGGTTCAAGATGGAAACCTTGGTGACCATTCAGAGAGCCATACAACCAGGCGACTGGATGATATCAATCGACCTGAAGGACGCTTATTTCCACGTTCCAGTGGAAAAAGAATTTCACAAATACCTCCGCTTTCACATTGGGTCAGATCATCTTCAACTTATTTGCCTCCCCTTCGGGCTGACAACGTCCCCCCGGGTCTTTTCAAAGGTCCTCCTAGCTACGGTGGCACTAATAAGATCCAAAGGGGTACGTCTTTACCACTACCTGGACGACCTGCTGGTGCTGTCCCAGAGCAGGGAGCAGTTGCTGGTCCACCGGGATCAAGTAATCTTCACTCTGTCCAACTTCGGGTGGCTCCTAAACATAGAAAAGAGTCAACTGAGCCCAACTCAGCGTCTAATATATCTGGGAGCCCAGTTCGATACAGTGGCAAACACTATCTCCCTTCCACTACAGAAAATTCCTACAGTTCGAGACAGAGTCTCCCGGGCTCTACATGCACGGCAAATGAAAGCCTCTCAGTGCCTGAAAGTCTTCGGCACGATGGTTTCTACGACTCCCATGGTCAAATGGGCCTTATGGAGACTGCGTCCCTTCCAGTCAGGCCTCCTACGGCAATGGAAGTCAGGGGACAAGAATCAGGTCATCCGCATAACATCTACAATGAGAAACAGCCTCTTCTGGTGGCTTCAGCGCAAGAACCTCCTGACTTGCCACTCCATCGCTCCCATCTCCTGGGTGACGGTCACGACCGATGCCAGCGGTACCGGTTGGGGAGCCCTTTGTGGGTCGAACCTGGCCCAGGGCAAGTGGGAAACGTGTCTCCCCAATCCTGGGTCGAATGTCTTGGAACTTCGTGCGGCCTGGTGTGCCCTACAGTTCTTCTCTCATCTCCTGATGGGGGAGTCAGTGCTGTTGAGAATGGACAACACCACAGCAGTATCATATGTGAAGAGGCAAGGGGGTACTCGGAGTCCCACACTCCTTCGGGAAGTCGAGCCCATCCTATCGTGGGCGCAGAAATACCTTGCCAACATCTCGGCAGTCTTTGTCCCAGGCGTCCAAAACACTCAAGCAGACTTCCTGTCACGGACCGAGTTGGACAACAACGAGTGGTCTCTCCACATAGAGATGTTCAGGTGGATCTTGTCACTAAAGACCGATCCCGAAGTAGATCTGTTTGCTTCCCCCTGCAATCGCAAGCTGAAGAAGTTCTACACCCGGGGGCTCTGCAGTCAAGCCATCGGGACAGATGCCTTGACGGATCAGTGGAGGTTCAAGCGGGCATACGCCTTTCCGCCACTGCCAGTTATGCTGAGATTCCTGCAGAGGCTCCGAGCGGAGCCAGTGGAGGTGGTGACAATAGCTCCCTACTGGCCGAACAGGCCTTGGTTCCCTCTCCTGGTCCAGCTCAGCTGTCGGGACCCAGTGCCTCTCCCTCTCAGACCGGACCTTCTTTCTCAAGGGTCAGTCCTGCACCCTTGTCCTGCGGTGCTGAGACTGATGGTCTGGTTCTTGAGAGGGAGAGGCTGGAATCCCTAGGTTGTGCCTCAGAAGTAATATCCACTCTCATGAGCTCGAGAAGATCCAGTACAAATAAAGTCTATGGAAGGATCTGGTCCAAATTCGTGGAGTTCTGCTCTCCTCAGGGCAGGTCTTTTAGACATCCAGAAGTCCAGGATGTTCTCAGTTTCCTCCAAACGGGCCTAGATTTACATCTATCTGTCAGCTCTCTGAGAGTTCAAGTTTCGGCACTTTCGGCCTTCTCCGGCACTTCATGGGCAGTTCATCCTCTGGTTAGACAATTTTTCCGAGGCGCATCGAGACTCAAGCCCCAGAGAAAGCCTAGGTTCCCCAAATGGGACCTTCTGTTAGTCCTTGACTCGATCTCTGGACTCAGTACTTCGGGGCCCTCCCCGCTCCCTATCAAGGTCTTTTCAGCAAAGGTGGCCGTCTTAGTGGCCATTACCTCAGCCAAAAGGGTCACTTGCATCACTTGGTCACGAAGAACCCTTCCTAACGTTTTTCCCGGACCGGGTAGTCCTCATTCCTATGCTGGGTTCCAACCCAAAAGTGTCTTCAGTATTCCACGTCAATCAAGAGATCGTTTTACCTACATTTAGGACCCCAGGGTCCACTGAGAATCACCCTCTAGATGTGGGCGAAGCTATCAAGGAATATCTCAAAGTTACTTCTCCCTTTAGACGTTCTAGTCATCTCTTCGTGCTTCACTCAGGCAGCAATATAGGGAAAAAAGCCTCAACCAGGACTATCGCGTCCTGGATCGTACAGACCATACAACAGGCATATAGGGCTAAGGGCTTGGCTCCTCCAAAGGCGGTGACAGCCCATTCCACCAGAGGAATGGCAGCCTCGTGGGCAGCGGCTCGACATGTGGCTCCAGATACCATCTGCAAGGCAGCTTCATGGGCTTCTATTAATACCTTCATGTTGCATTATTGTATAGAGCCTGCCTCACTATCCTCTGTAAACTTTGGGTTACAAATCCTATCGACCGATAGGACAAATTAAAATTTATGTTTTGATCATGCATACCCACCCGTGTGGTTGGCTAGTTATTTCCCACACGTAGGCTGCCATGGAGTCTGTCAGGAAAAAGGAAAATTTATTATCAAATACTTACCGTAATTTTCCTTTCCTGATGGACTCCATGGCAGACGGAGTTCCCACCCATTGGTCAACGAGTAGGCTAGTTACGGAACACAGTAGCTAGTGGTGAGCACTCATTTATGGGAATGGGGTCCTATAGCATTGGAGAGGAGGCGGGGTTAACCCACACGTAGGCTGCCATGGAGTCCATCAGGAAAGGAAAATTACGGTAAGTATTTGATAATAAATTTTCCTTTTTTGCCACTTTAACAAGAAAAAAAAACTGTTGACATAAAAGAGCCTGCCTATACCTGCAGAAGATTTTAGTTTCCGCTACTCAGACACATCCTGCGGGTGTCAAAACTTGCCTAATCCCTTCTGTCTCTCATACATTCCTTTTGGTCCTTCACTATGATATGCAGCTTCAGCTTCCAAAAGAAATGCTTTGACATTACCAACACAACATTGATTTGAAGCAGTAAGTTTGAAAGCTACTGCAGGTATATGTAGGCATCTCTAGGATCCCCTGCTGAAGTCTAGGGGACCTATGTCATTACACCACACTCATGATTACAGTGTGGTGCCACTAAGCAAGTTTGATGTGCATTCTGCATCAACAAATGGTTGTGGTTAGAACTTGGGTATATTCACATCGGATGCGGTGGGACTGCGTTGGGCGGATATTCCAGTGCAGTCTCACCGCATGACAAGGCAAATTGACTTGTTTCTGGTGTGCCTAGTTCACACCACTGTATTGCAGCGGTGTGTGCTGACAAAAGTATTGTACTTTTTTTTTTTTGGCACAGTCCTAAAACCTATGTTTTTCTTTATTTGTTTTAAATGTTACACCATTTTTTTGTTTACATCGTTCTCCCAGCTCAAGATCTGCCTCTATGATTAAGCTCCTACTGGGCGAAACATGTTAGATGGGCCCCTCCATCAGAACACTCTGATCAGTAGTTCATGCTGGTTTTCCATTGTGCACGTTTGATAGAAGCCGGCCGAACGGCTTCTGTCAGACAGACCGACATACACACACGGGCAGAATGTATTTTTTTGTAGTGGCAAATGTCTCCCGACATTCATCCTATGTGTACCCGGCTTTAGGGTTACCGTTTCCATTTATTATAGTGAATGTATTTGGCTACTATGAAGATGTTAAGTTGAAATTACTTGCCAGTGATTCCAAATGCTAGTATGCAAAAATTCCTTTTATAATCTACTAACGTGTCATTGTAAATTCATGTGTTGAACGTATTTATGACCAATACATTCCATCTTCCATATGTTATATGCAGATCTAATGATTAAAACTTGTTAAGGCATCTCTTTAAACTGTTGATGTGATGCCAATCCTTAACCTCTTCGTGCCAGCCGCACGTAAATATTCGGCCTCTTGGCGGGTGGGCCTCGTCGCAGAGCGGCCGCATAGTTGTGTGCATTAGTGCAAATACCGCTGTGCCAAGAGCGCACTCCTGGGACAGTTACTAATGGAAAGCTCCCGATGGCTCCTTGTGATCGTGTCAGAGCTGGGCTCAGCCCTTCCTTCTCTGAGCTGGCCACTCAGCTGTTGGCTAATTGCCAGCTCCTATCTCTCCACAGTGTCTAACCTGTTGATGATATCCTGCTCGTCAGTCCTGCTTACTTAAGCTGTCCAGCCCAGATGATCTCTGCCTTCGACTTTCTCCAGCGCTCGTGTTAAAGATTTGCTTGGCTGACATTCCTTCTGGCTCCAGATCCTGCTTGCTGTTCCACTATGCTGATTCCTGGCTTCCTGACCTTCTGGCTTGTCTGACTATCCATTCCGGTTACCGAACTTTGTCTATGTTTTGACTACGTTTGTGCTATTTACTTTTATTATCAAACAAGTGTGATTTAACTGTACTTTCTGTCTCCGTCTGATTCATGGTTTCTGACAGATCAGGAGCTTTCCAATCATGTGACCGCCTTGACAGCCAATGATGGCGGACACATGATCATAAACCCCTCCTCCTAGCATCCTGAACCCCTAAAGGGCTGGGTGGCGCCAGCTCCAAGAGGTTTATGTGTAATTTTAGTCAAAAATATTTTTAAAATCAGCTCTTGGGACTGACATGCCTCTCTATCTCTATACCCCAGCAGCTATAATCATCTGCTGCTGCCAAGGGACACAGGCATTCCTCAAAAGTTTTGACTGTACCCTCCCTTTCCAACACCCCCCCCCCCCCCCGATTCACTACAGTACAGTATAATATAGCTTCCATGAATGAAAAGTGCTGTATGAATGTGGGACAGGTGTATGAATAAAAGGCATTCATAGATTGCTTTTCATTCATGTAAAGTAAACCTCTCTTGATAAGTCTGTGACTAGGCCCTTGACTCTATTAACATCTGTAGCATCAGAAGATAACTGCTGTGGGGGTTCAGAGGACTTCAAGTAAAACCGCAGCACTCCTCATTGATGGTAGACAGTATCTCATTGATAGTAAGTACTGTCCCTTGTGCTGATTTAAAAAAAAAATTTGAATAAACTTAGGCTTTAAATCTAGTCTGTTTAATTAAAGAAAATGTCGACTCCCTGCAGTCACTGCAACCCATACAAGCTCATTATGCCCTTCGGCAAGACGTGTGCTTCAATCTTCTTAAGTTACTTGAAAACACTGCGGCATCTGCAGTGAAATGGGTATACCACAATGAATGTTGGCACTGCCTTATGCCGTACATAAAACATTAGCTTCAGCCTTGGCACTTGCAAAGCATTTCATTAAAAGAAGTAATCCAGCAGTCCATGTGTCTACTTTAATAAATGCTCAGTAATTGGAGGGGATGTAGACTATAGTGTCCATGCTTCCTTTAAATCAGTTTTCTCTCTTTTTTTATAAATACTGGACGTTTTGGAGGAAACGACACAAATGGCTGTTTGTTTGGTAAGACAAATGACTCATAGGATGGAGACTACTTGCCATCTGCCATTTGGAGTGATTCATCGAATGTTGTCTCTTAAAGTGTACCCAGGAGATCAGCTATTCTTTACTGAGTGGCTCATTGCCTACGGACACCCACAGGCCTACTGTATACTCAAAAGGTCAGACATAGCATGTTAAGGAATTTCATAACTAACATTGATTTTGATAGTTTTTATTGTATACAAAGAAGATTGACACAGGATTTTGGCTCTAAGGTCTCAGAACATTTCATAAAATGTATTTTTAACTACTTAAGGACCGAAAAAATTCCCCCCTTACTGAACAGGCCATTTTTTGCGATACGGCACTGCGTTGCTTTAACTGACAATTGCGCGGTCGTGCGACGCTGTACCCAAACAAAATTGACGTCCTTTTTTTCTCACAAATAGAGCTTTCTTTTGGTGGTTATTGATCACTTCTGTGGTTGTTATTTTTTTGCGCTATAAACAAAAAAAAGAGCTACAATTTTGAAAAAAAAAAAATATATATATATATATATATATTTTATAGTTTTTGCTATAATAAATATCCCCAAAAAAATGTAAAAAAAGAAATTTCTTCATCAGTTTAGGCCGATATATATTCTTCATTTTTTTGTTTTAAAAAAACAATCACAATAAGGGTATATTGATTGGGTTGCACGCAAGTTATAGTGTCTACAAAATAGGGAATACATTTATGGCATTTTTAAAATTTATTTTATTTTTACTAGTAATGACTGCAACATTGCGGCGGACAGATCGGACACTTTTGACACATTTTTGGGACCACTGACATTTATACAGCGATCAGTGCTATAAAAATGCACTGATTACTGTGTAAATGTCACTGGTAGGGAAGGGGGGGATCAAGGGGTTAAATGTGTTCCCTCCTGTGTGTTTCTAACTGGTGGGGGATGGGACTGACTAGAGGAGGAGACATATCACTGTTCCTACTTAGTAGGAACAGACAATCTGTCTCTTCTCTTCTGACAGAATGGGGATGTGTGTTTACACACACACATCCCCGTTCTGGCTCTCGTAACTGCGATCGCGCGTGGCTGGCAGACATCGCAGCCACGTGCATCGTGTCCCCCGCCATGCAGTACTATTCCTTTTTTAATAGATGTCCTCAATCTGATGGCCATCACTAATCCCCCAACGCCTCTGAGCCCAGGTCATCCTGAACCAACCCCAGCCTGTCACTGGACAGTCAATGGAGAAGCAGCACAGTGATAAAGGCATGTCTCTGTTACTCTGCTTTCTCTTCCTATCAGGATGCTTCTAGTCAGCACATGAACTGATTTGCTTCTTGTGCTGCGTTTTCCTTTGACACTCCAGCTCTGCTGTACAGAGATTGCGAGAGGCTGACAACAGGTCAATTTTGTTTTTTGCTTGTATTTAAAAACACATATAATTGTGCATGAATGATTACAGAGCTGTATTCATGTGTGTGTATCTGCCTAGAATGCAACATTATAGCTGAGCTCCGCCCAAAAGGTAAAGCTCTGCTTGTCCCCCCCCCCTTCTGCTGCCACATTTTGCCACCTTTCAGTGGGAGGAGAGAGTGGGTACCTGGTTTTGACAGGTACCCGCTCCCACATCCGGCTGATCTCGCCGCCGCAAGATCAGCTGGAAGTTTGCCCCTTCCCCTCCTTCCCCCGCCACTGAGCCATTCAAAAAGCACAGCATGCTTCGGGCATGCACAGTCTGGAACCGGCTGCAAAGCCGCAAGGCTTCACTGCCACTTTTACTTAGTGGAGATGGCGGCGGGCAGCACCTGACAGCTGATCAGGCCCGTCGCAACAGGACAGGCAAAACAAGCAATTGCTTGGGGCCCTGAGCTGGCCTGGGGCCCCAGCCGCGCCGCTGCTTCCTGTAAGCTGCAGTCTGTGCGGTACAGGACTCAGGAGATTCAGTTTCCTGTTCCCGGCCGGACTGACAGGAAGTGCACACACTGAATCTCCTGCCGCACGGTACTCGGTAGGGAGGAGGGTTAAAAAGAACACGGGGGGGGGGAGTAGTAAGGGGGGAGGCAGTCATCAAGACCCATTTAGTAATAAAAATATGGTAGCTTGCTGACCATAATAAAAACAATTACCATAGCTTTCTTTCCATTTTCTTCTTTTTTTACCATCCCATTTCCGTCTTATTGCTTCTTTTTTGAATCAGGTAATTTTGAATCAGGTAACATTGTTGAAAATGTTCAAATTTTATGCACATTATATGCAACAGCAATATTTGCACTGTAAACCTTTTTTATTTATATAAAGTGTTGGTGAACTTAAACTGTATCGCTATGCTGTGATTCATGTAGGCTTTGCGTATGTGCATGCGGGGGGGGGGGGGGGGGGGGGTTGCTTGGGGCACCCAAATTTCCTCAAACGGCCCTGCAGCTGATTGAAAAATCGGCTCGGGTGAAGACACTGCTGGATTCATGGACAGGTAAGTGTCCTAATATTAAGATTCAGCACCTACAGTATTTGTAGCTGCTGACTTTACATTTTTTTTTATATAGCACCACACTTATTGCTGTTAGGTCTATTGCTCGTAATGCAGTAGTAAATGGGCATCGTCCATTCAGAGCCCAGTGCGCATGCGCCGGTGACGTCACCAGGGCCACTAAAGTAATTATCTCCTAAACAGTGCAGGTTTAGGAGATAATTTACTGTACCTACAAATAAGCCTTTTTATAGGCTTACCTGTAGGTGTAAATCAAAGAGCGGACTTTACTACCATTTTAAGTATCATGTAAAACTGAACTCCAGGCAGATTTAAAAGGCACACATTAAAGCAACTCTGTAATCATTAATACATCATTAAATGTAATTTTGTAAATGCAAGTAGGTTAAGTACCTGATTTAAAGAGGTATTAGCCTCTTGTAATTCCTGTACAACTTAGACTGTAAGAGGGAGAAAGCATGTTGATGGAATGAGAAAGCAGAGTAATGCCCTGTACACACGATAGGATTTTCCGACGGAAAATGTGTGATAGGACCTTGTTTCCATAGGAATTTCCGACACACAAAGTGTGAAACGCGTCACCCTGAAACGCGTCAGCACGTGACGTCAGCACGTGATGTCAGCACGTCACCTCGGAGCCGCGAGCTCATGGTGTTTGAATGTTTGACCGGGAACCAACAGCTGACGGCCGGCTTTCATCTCCTAATCGAAGGCGCTGACACAGCGGGACATCTCCTACCTGACGGCAAATGCAGTTTGGACTAACATCTACAGCTATCATCTGGGGTAGAGCTTACGACTTCATGAGCCGCTGATCCACTTGGTGAGAGAAGTATCACTCCAATTTATATTTATAATACAGCCTGAGTCGTGCCTGCTCCCCCTACTGCTTTCCATTAATACAACTGCTCTGCTTGTATGTCCTGGGTTACAACCACCTCCAGTAGTTACTGACGGTCACTGCTGTTGTTTTACCCACGCTATGGGTCTAGCTCCCGGACTGTTATAAATCTCTATGCTGTGTTGAATTCGTTCCACTAATCACAATCAAACATCCATTCATCCACCCTTACCCTCATACCGCCATACTATCCACACTTGGATTGATCTGAGGACTCATTTCATACGATACTGCCCAATATAGTAGGAATCTGCTGCTGTGATTGGTGTGTGTATGGGGTATGTTTGGCCGCGGCTCCGTTGTTTTTAATGATAACGTTATCTATTTTAATATGGTCATTTGACATTCTCCCTATTTTGCCCAACTTTTGTACTTTTGTGTGGTGTTTTGTAGCTCAATAAATATATTGTTTTTTTGGCAGATTGTGTTTGGGTTTATTGCCTTCTTTGGGGGAATCTCTTTTTCCTTGTTGTTTTGTAGGTTTCTCTCACTAACCTAGCAGCCAGTACGCGACACGAACAAAAGTCTCTGCCACAGACTTGATTGGATTGAAACCCGTACAGTCCTCTGCCACAGGATGTAATGGTTTAAGATGAATAGCAAACACAGCACTAGAACCTTTAAGCCGACCCAGCAGTACTATGCGGTAGGGTTACTTTAGGACACGTCCTCCAACTGAGTCACCAGGCCCCTCTCCAGACCAGCACTCTGCATGATCCTTCCATGACGGGTCCTCCCCTGGGATCTTCTCAGTTGTCCAGCTTCTTCCCTCTAGGACAGACAGCTCAGGACCATTCCTCTGCTGTTGTGGTAGGCCCCAGATAGGCTTCTGGGCCACCTACGCGCTGCAGCTACATGGGCCTCCCGGACGGAGGACCAGGAAGTAGTACTCCTAGCACATACCTGTCGGCAAGGAGGGCCAGCAGGTGGAACAAAACGAACCCCCAAACGTCTGTCCCATAAATACCCTCCCCCAGAATGCAACTCGGAGGACCACCTCCACTGAGTTATCTCCGGGACAGAGGAGCACTCATACGCTTCAGCGTGTTGCCTTTCCAACACCGACCCATGGCGACAACGACACCCACAGGCACAGTGTGAAACTACATGCAACTTAGCCAAGCTGGAACAGAGGCAAATCTGAACAGATAACCCACTAAATTTACCTATCAACAGTAGATTGAAAATCTACCAGCACTATATAAGGATCACGCTAGGGATAAGGGCTGTGGTGAGTCCCTATGGTGAGACGAAAGTAAAAAAATGACACATCTCTCAGTGCCCAACATTCTACCTATGTTTGAAACTGTAAGACAGGTGCTTTGTAACAGTAGACAGCAATGCAGTATGTTTTTATTACCAGAAACAATGACTGATTGAATGATCATTTAATCATCCTAGCAGAATCTGGCAAGAGAATACAAGAGTTATTTAGGTGGAAAATCACAGCACCCTGCACCATTGTTCATTGGAAACTGGTTAAAGAATAATTTTTATTCTGTGCCATGTGTGGGAGTTTATAGAATACAGTTAGAAATTTAGTAGATTCATTGTTATTTACTCAATCAAATTTTTTTTTTTCCCCCCAGAACAAGTAGTATTTGAAAAATAAGATTTTGTCATGTGCCCTAAGGGAACTAAGCTAGCATATGCCACTGTTTTTAATCTGAAAATTAAATATAATCAGGGCAAATATCTAACAATAATTATTGTTTGCCTAATAGTGAGGTGAAGATTGCTGCTAACACTTTCTAGAGTGTGTCCACCAGGCTCTCTTCATAACTATAAAGTGCAAATTGTAAGTGCAGCGCAATCACATATACAATATTTCCTGGCTAACCTCACGTTAGCACACCATAGGTTAATCCTCCGTAGGTAACCCCAAGGACCACCTTCAATAGATAGATAGAATAAATCCTCTGTGTTCTTCATTTTTGGTCGCTCCAGGCCACCTGCCAAAAGTTTCCAGATCGGATGGATGTCAGTGAGCAGTATCCCCCTTACCGCACCTTCCCCCAGGTTCTCTGCCTCTCCTGGGTTGGAAGACCCTGTGTGTGGGTGGTAAACCCCCTGTAAGCCCGGGTACCCTTGTGCCTGGGTCGCAGGCATTGTTGCTTAGATAGCACATTATTTACTGATCTGTGTGGTGCTTTTCAGGGGCGCTGTGGCTGCACTCCTTGTTTTTCTCAGGTATTGTCTCTCCTTAGCAGCATGTCAGGATATTTCTCTCTTCCTTATCCTGTTTGGAGGGCGGTTCCCCTCCAATCACCTGCCAACTGAATAAACAAAAGGCAGAGAGTCAGATGGCCTGAGCTGCCATGATTCCTGTTTTCTCTGCATGTCAGTTCCAGGTAAGACAGTCTCTCTCTTCCTCCTTTTTCTTATCAGAGAGGCTGTAGTGTAAGTAATCTTTCTTTTCTCTTTTAATCTTTGATTGCACGAAGATCTAAAGAAAGGTACGAGGGGGCGGCGTGGGACGATGGGGAAAAGAGTGCTAACCTTTCACTCACGGTTGTCTGTCTTGGCTGATTTGCAGGAGCCGAAGCCCAAAGCGCAGACGCTCATCAAAGCATAAGTCCCACCAACGTTCTGTGTCACCGTGGCGCCATGAATCCCATCCATCAGTAGGGAGGCTCTCGCTCTCTCCTGACCCGCATGAACTGGGTGTACAGACATCTACCCCTGCCCAGATCCAAGCGCAACATCCTCCACAGGGTCTGTGCTGGGCCTACAAACTCCCAGCCTTGCCTGGAAAGCTTATCTGCAAGGGTTGCCTTGGAGAAGTGGCAGCAGATAAAGAGGATGATGCAAGGAGGTTTAAAGACTATACCGCGAGGCGGTACAGGAAAGCGTCCAACGAGACACTCTTCCCATAGGCTTGCACAGCCCAAGACATCTCACTCCTCACCTGCGTATTAGTTATCCTTAGATCCAGAGGGTGCTGGGCCTGGGACCTTTGATTATAATCTGGTAGGCCCCTTTGTGCAAGCAATTAAGGAAGCCCTGGATTGGGAGTCAGAGTCACTCCCGCCACAAAAGATCCGTAGGTTCTTTCCTAACTTGAAAAAGAACCTACCTTCCCAGTATTTCCAGGAATTAAGGAATTAATCGAGGACGAATGGGTGAAACTGAATAAAAAACTGAAAACAAACACTCAGAACTGTATCCCATGCCTTCTTCACAGGCTAGCCTTTGGGAGACCCCACCAAATGTGGATGCAGCCTTCCAGCGTTTGGCACGGCATGTTTCCTTACCTTTGGAAAACTCGGTTACCTTCAGGGGCCTTGTATACCCCTCAAAGATTATTACAGCATTGGAGGAGCCAAACATTTCAGCGGATTTCCTTGCGAAGGCATTGGTAGATTTAGTAAAGCCGTTAGCCAGACCTATGGCCAGTGCTGTTACAGCAAGCAGGACCCTGTGGCACCGCCTTTGGACGGCAGACAGAACTACCAAACAGGCCTTGTGCAACATACCATACAATAGCAAACTACTGTTTGGAAAGACCTTGGATGATGCAATTAAGAGAGTCACGGGAGGTAAGTCGACTCTTCTCCCTCAGCCTGGCCGAAAGAAACCACTTGGACAACCCAGTCAGTCAACCTACAAACGCTTCCAGAAGGCAAAATGGGCCAGGATGGGAGAGAGCTCAATGGAGAGGGACTCAAAGTTCTTTTCCGGGGCATCAAGTCTAATGCCCCGTACACACGGTCGGATTTTCCGACGGAAAATGTGTAATAGGACCTAGTTGTCGGAAATTCCGGCCGCGTGTAGGCTCCATCACACATTTTCCATCGTATTTTCCGACACAAGTTTGAGAGCAGGATATAAAATTTTCCGACAACAAAATCCGTTGTCGGAAATTCCGATCGTGTGTACACAAATCCGACGGACAAAGTGCCACGCATGCTCAGAATAAATAAAGAGATGAATGCTATTGGTCACTGCCCCGTTTATAGTCCCGACGTATGTGTTTTACGTCACCACGTTCAGAATGATCGGATTTTCCGACAACTTTGTGTGACCGTGTGTATGCAAGACAAGTTTGAGCCAACATCCGTCGGAAAAAATCCTAGGATTTTGTTGTCGGAATGTCCGAACAAAGTCCGAGCGTGTGCGGGGCATAAGGCAGCACAGGCATCCAAGACAAATGAAAAGTCCTTTTGAGGGTGCGCCCGCCCAGGCTTGTCCGGTGGGATAGAGGCTAAGCTCCTATTGGAGGGTCTGGGCGGCGAAGGTTACCGATCCTGACCCTGGACACAGTAAAAAACAGATACTCTATAGAGTTCTTACACCACCCTCCAAATTACTTTGTGAGAACTCAGTGGACAGATGTCCTGAGAAGAGACAGTTCTTGCGAACCTATATAGATAAACTCTTCTTCAAAGGGGCCATCAATCATGTACCAGCAGAAGAGAAAGGGGGAGGTTTCTAGTCCCCAATCGTTCTGGTGCCAAAATCTTCAGGCCTTGCCACCAAGGGGGGACAAGGAGTCTACGCTCCTTCACCTGTCAGCAGACATCTTTGCCTGGGCAGAGGAGCATCTTCATGACCTGACAGCAGCATACAGTCAGGTCCATAAATATTGGGACATCGACACAATTCTAATCTTTTTGGCTCTATACACCACCACAATGGATTTGAAATGAAACATACAAGATGCGCTTTAACTGCAGACTTTCAGCTTTAATTTGAGGGTATTTACATCCAAATCAGGGGAACGGTGTAGGAATTACAACAGTTTGTATATGTGACTCCCACTTTTTAAGGGACCAAAAGTAATGGGACAATTGGCTGTTCAGGTGTTCCATGGCCAGGTGTGTGTTATTCCCTCACTATCCCATTTACAAGGAGCAGATAAAAGGTCCAGAGTTCGTTTCAAGTGTGCTATTTGCATTTGGAATCTGTTGCTGTCAACTCTCAATATGAGATCCAAAAAGCTGTCACTATCAGTGAAGCAAGCCATCATTAGGCTGAAAAAACAAACCCATCAGAGAGATAGCAAAAACATTAGGTGTGGCCAAATCAACTGTTTGGAACATCCTTAAAAAGAAAGAATGCACCGGTGAGCTCAGCAGAGCTGACCAATGAATTCTTTACCTGGTGAAGAAAACACCCTTTACAACAGTTGGCCAGATCAAGAACACTCTCCAGGAGGTAGGTGTATGTGTGTCAACGTCAACAATCAAGGGAAGACTTCACCAGAGTGAATACAGAGGGTTCACCACAAGATGTAAACCATTGGTGAGCCTCAAAAACAGGAAGGCCAGATTAAAGTTTGCCAAACAACATCTAAAAAAGCCTTTACAGTTCTGGAACAACATCCTATGGACAGATGAGACCAAGATCAACTTGTACCAGAGTGATGGGAAGAGAAGAGTATGGAGAAGGAAAGGAACTGCTCATGATCCAAAGCCTACCACCTCATTAGTGAAGCATGGTGGTGGTAGTGTCATGGCGTGGGCATGTATGGCTGCCAAAGGAATTGGTTCTCTTGTATTTATTGATGATGTGACTGCTGACAAAAGCAGCAGGATGAATTCTGAAGTGTTTCGGGCAATATTATCTGCTCATATTCAGCAAAATGCTTCAGAACTCATTGGACGGCGCTTCACAGTGCAGATGGACAATGACCCGAAGCATACTGTGAAAGCAACCAAAGAGTTTTTTAAGAGAAAGAAGTGGAATGTTATGCAATGGCCAAGTCAATCACCTGACCTGAATCCAATTGAGCATGCATTTCACTTGCTGAAGACAAAACTGAAGGGAAAATGCCCCCAAGAACAAGCAGGAACTGAAGACAGTTGCAGTAGAGGCCTGGCAGAGCATCACCAGGGATGAAACCCAGTGTCTGGTGATGTCTATGCGTTCCAGACTTCGGGCTGTAATTGACCGCAAAGGATTTGCAACCAAGTATTAAAAAGTGGATGATTGTTTGATGGATGATTGTTTATCTGTCCCATTATTTTTGGTCCCTTAAAAAGTGGGAAGCACATATACAAACTGTTGTAATTCCTACACCGTTCACCTGATTTGGATGTAAATACCCTCAAATTAAAGTTGAAAGTCTGCAGTTAAAGCACATCTTGTTCGTTTCATTTCAAATCCATTGTGGTGGTGTATAGAGCCAAAAAGTTTAGAACTGTGTCGATATCCCAATATTTATGGACCTGACTGTATCTCCCAGGAAGTCAGAATCAACTGGCAGATCAGCTGAGCAGACATTTCCCCGAACACGGCGAGTGGTCACTCCAACCGAGGTACCTCCGGACAGTTTTCAGGAAGTGGGGCACGCCCTTGGTCGATTTGATGGTGAACCCACAAAATGCTCAGCTTCCCCTGTTTGTGACGAGATACAGTTATGCAGGAGCACTAACAGGGGATGCATTTTCGATCCGCTGGGCCTTTCCGATGGTGTACATTTTTCTACCAATCCCATTATTATTAAATGTCCTGTTGAAGATCAGAGCAGAGAAAGTCCACACGATGTTGGTGGTTCCCGATGGCCGAGGAGGCCTTGGTTTCCTTTGATCATACAGATGTTGTCAGCCCCGCCAATCCTGTTTCCAGCCAAGAGGGACCTTTTGACCCAGAACCAGTGGCGACACTCCAACCAGCAAAACTAAAACTAGCGGCATGACTGCTGAATCGGCCTGATTAAGGGCTCAGGGACTTTACTCACAGGTGGTACAGACTCTAATGAAGGCCAGAAAGACCTTAACCAAGCGCACGTATTAACGTGTTTGGATGAAATTTGTAGAGTTCGCTGAATGCAAGCACTTTTCTCCTGAATCTCCTTCTTGGCCAAACATACTGGATTTCCTGCAGTCAGCCCTAGATAAGGGGTTAGCATATAACTCGATTTGGGTGCAGGTCTCTGCCCTATCAGGCGTTTTCTGCAGACTGCAATTCGCATTAAACCACAAAAGAAATGCCTTATACCTTCCTGGGATCTCGGCTTGGTCCTCAGGTCACTCACACAACCTCCATTTATACCTCCGGACTCTTGCTCCTTATGGACCCTGCCCTTAAAAATTGTGTTTTTGGTCGCCATAGTCTCGGGACAGACAGTTTCAGAATTGGCAGCTCTGTCCTGCAAAGAACCTTACTGTGTGATTCTTCCACAAAAAGCCATTCTCCGACCTGCTCCAAGTCTGAGGTCTAAGGTCGCATCTAGCTTCCATGAGAATTGGGAGGCAATTCGCCCAAGTTTTGACCAAATACCTTCATCTGTACTAACAGAGGATTTCAGCTCACTAGATCTGGTGAGCCTGCTGTCCATGTATCTGAAAAGATCTGCTCCTATTAGGAAGGTGGATAACCTTTTTATCCTCCCAGTGGGCGCCAAAAGGGGTGAGGTGGCAACGTCAAGAATGATCTCTCCCTGGGTATCAAGGGTCATCACTCTAGTCTACAAGAACCAAGGTCTGGCTCCTCCGGAAGTGACACATGCTCATTCAACGCAAGGGTTGGC
The DNA here is from genome assembly GCA_037952835.1 of Lithobates septentrionalis. NCBI lineage: Eukaryota > Metazoa > Chordata > Amphibia > Anura > Ranidae > Lithobates > Lithobates septentrionalis. The sequence continues at coordinate 1,445,010 of JBBDGP010000109.1, read as the reverse complement.
AGCCTCCTGGGCAGCATACGCTAAAGGTCTGCTAGAAGACATCTGTAGGACTGCCAGTTGGAGTTCCTGCACAACCTTTGTGCGCCACTATAGCCTGGATATTCAGGCCACAGCATCCTCAAAGTTCGGGACAGCGGTGGTCTCAGCAGCCTTACAAGATAAATACAATTTGTTTTTCCTTATTATGCAGCATATCTTGGCTAAGTGTCCTTTTTGTTTTTTCCGCCCTTCTTCTTTATTGCTAGTTAAATCCCATTGTGTGCTGACGTGAGGTTAGCCAGGAATATGGAAAATTGTTATTAAATACTTACCGTAATTTTCCTTTCCTGGCGTACCCTCACGTCAACGCAACTTTACCGCCCTGGTGGCCTGTCGCTATCCAGTTAAAAAACACCAGGGATTAGGAGGGTGTCTATTGGAGGTTGTCCTTGGGGTTACCTACGGAGGATTAACCCATGGTGTGCTGACGTGAGGGTATGCCAGGAAAGGAAAATTATGGTAAGTATTTGATTACAATTTTCCATAATCCTGAGAAAAATAATAAACATAAATAAAACAACTCCAATAGTTGATATAATAAGCAACAGTGTCAGAGTCCCAAATATAAATATAAATGCTCTACCACTGTGCGAACTCAAAGTGATAGTTCATATAGTAACATCCAATGTGTTCAGTGACCACCACCTCCAGAAAAGTTGCCTGCTCACCTCCAGTCTTTGACCCCCCTACAGAGTCATAATAGCCTTAGTGAACCCCATTCAGGATGGTACTGGAACACTCCTGCAAGAATCGTCCCTAAAACACGCTAGTCCTTTTCTTAAATCTTGATCAACCATGTGACATACCATAGAATAGAAATGGAGAAACCATAGTGCTCTCTGCTTCAAATTATTTATTAAATGGAATAAAGGGATTAAAAACTCTCACATAGATATGTGTAAAACAAGCATATATTCAGCTCAGCACGCTGATGCAAAAGTAAGTAATGACGTCACGGACAACGGCTCTTCCCACCCGTACGCGTTACGCCCTCCTAATGGGCTTCTTTAGCAGGCCAGGCCTTGAGAAAGAGACACTGCATTGCCTCAAAATGTCAGCTATATTGTATTTAAGTGACCTTTCACAAATAAATCCATTAAAGAAATGCAATCTTTAATCGAGCCCTGCTGACTATTCATCCCTTTTATTAACCTTGCTGAGGACATGGATACCAAGGAATGAACTGCGTGTGCTGGAGTACTGATTTTACTGGTGGGATGAATATTGGGGAGTGAGCCGGTCATGTGCATTTCAGGAAAAAAAATCTACTTTTCTTATTTCAGCTTTATTTAGTTGTATTCTTTACAGCAAGTGATTACTTAGAGACAGGTAAAAGTTTTCCACAAATCCTCCTGTAAAAATACAATTCCAGTCCTTATAAATTTGGCAAATCTCCCTTTCACATTATAAATAAATCGAAAATCAAAAAACAAGGAAAAGGAGAATTCATGGCTACTGTAATTAAATTGAATAGGTTTTACCAATCAATATTTGGCAAGCAATAGGCAAAATAACAATAAACATTAATTGAGCCTAAGTAAACATCAATTATCTCCTAAATATATAGGACAATAAATCAATAGTATTGACCCTTTGAGGAACAAATTGAGGCTGAATGATGCATTGATATTCTATCCAACTAATAATTCTGTTATCTTTACAACTTCTACTTACCGAGGGTGGGATCGTATTCTCCAATAAACCGTTTTGTGATAAATCTGACAGTCATTGCTGTGTCAGGAAAGAAAATTATATTGTATTATTATTATTGCTTTGCAGTTATGTGAATTTCTAAAAGTACAATTCAATTCACACCTTTATTGAGTATCATATACTTTTATTAGTTAAAAAAAAAAATTGCATTTCTACATTCGAAAAAAGTACACAGCCCCAAAGTTTGCAGTGGACCTCGTGTCAACATGTTTAAAGGAAGAACGACTGAAGAACTACTTGACAGAAATGGCTGAATAGTTGATTCGGGTAAGGGAGTGTGTGGACAGGCTTTGGGCATCTGTTGATGGGGTAATACAGCTGCTTTTAACATCACAAACAAGTGGCCACTGCCCCCACCTATAACTGGCCTATGCAGCAAGGAGCACTGGAAGAATAATGCATATCAACCAAAACCAGTAAATTTCCAAGCTCAACTTACCAACCAGCCTGCGACCAAACCAAATTGACTTGTCTAACAGTATGCATTAAAAACAGTTGTTTAGTCTGCACACATTTTCTTTCTTTCAGGCGCTTATATAGAGCTGTCAATTTACGAAGCTCTTTATTATTATTATTATACAGGATTTATGTCGCACCAGCAGTTTACGCAGAGCTTTACAGTATATAATGGAGGCAATACAGTTATAATACAATCAAATACAAGAGGATTAAGAGGTCCCTGCTCAGAAGAGCTTACAATCGAATAGGGTGGGGCAGATGGTATAAAAGGTTGTAACTGTGGAGCTGATGGAAGTGGTAAAAGATTACTTGGAGATGTGATAGGCTTCCCTGAAGAGATGGGTTTTCAGGGGTCGCCTGAAGGTAGCATGAGTAGTGGATAGCAGGACAGGTTGAGGTAGCGAGTTCCAGAGGATGGGAGAGGCTCTTGAGAAATCCTGGAGATGAGGGAGCTTGAGAGTAGGAGGTCTTGAGACGAGCAGAGAGGACGGTTTGGGTGATATTTGGAGACAAGGTTGGTGATGTTGCTCGGGCAGAGTTGTAAATGGCTTGGTATGTTGTGGTTAGTATTTTGAATTCAATTCGCTGGGTGATTGGGAGCCAGTGTAGGGATTGGAGGAGAGGGTTGGCAGACACTGAGCTGTTGGTAAGGTGGATAAGTCTGGCAGCAGCATTCATGACAGACTGAAGAGGGGATAGCCCATGGAGAGGCAGGCCAATGAGAAGGGAGTTGCAATAGTCAAGGCGAGAGATAACGAAGGAGTGAATGAGGAGCTTGGTGGTTTCATTTGTTAAAAAGGGGTACATTTTAGAGATGTTACGGAGGTGAATTCTACAAACTTTTGACGATTGGATTTGAGGCTGAAAGGACAAGTCCTAGTCTAGGATTACACCTAGTACTCTGGCGTGAGGGGAGGGACTGATGGTTGCATTGTTGATGTTGATCGAAAAGTCATGGAGGGGGGCACGGGTGGGGGGGATATTAATAGCTCAGTTTTAGAGAGATTTAGGAAGTGGTGCGACATCCATGCCAATATGCCAGTTACTGGGTTAGTAAGGCGAGAGGAGACTGAAGAGGTGAGGAGTAGACAGATAGATTTGGGTGTCTTCAGCGTATACCATATATACTCAAGTATAAGCCGAGTTTTTCAGCACATTTTTTTTGTACTGAAAGTGCCCCCCTTCGGCTTATACTCGAGTCACTGCCATCTGTCTACCTGATTAGCGTGTCATGCAGTGAGACAGCGGCCATTCCAGTGTACAAAAGCTGCGCCTCCTCCTCGTCCTCGTCTGTGATAGGGGAACACTCAGTTTCCCAGCAGTGAGTCAGTGTTCCGCCTATCATGGACGTCCTCTCATCCCACGGATGAGGATGAGAGGATGTCCGTGATAGGCTGAACACTGACTGCTGGGAAACTGAGTGTTCCGCCTATCACAGACGAGGACGAGGAGGAGGCGCGGCTTTTGTACACTGGAATCGCCGCCATCTGACTGCATGACACGGGCTGATCAGGTATGCAGATCGGCACAGGAAGGCTGCAATGGATGGACACAGAGAGGTTGCAGATCGGCACAGGTAGGCTGCAATGGACACAGTGAGGTAGGCAGATCTGCACAGGGAGGCTGCAATGGACACAATGAGGTAGGCAGATCTGCACAGGGAGGCTGCAATGGTCACAGTGAGGTAGGCAGATCTGCACAGGGAGGCTACAATGGACACAAGGAGGCATGCAATGGACACAGTGAGGTATGCAATGGCCACAGGGAGGCATGCAGCTGCAGATGGGCATTGTTGACGCTCTTTTCCACTTACAGTAGCTATTTCTCACCCTCGGCTTATACTCGAGTTAATAAGTTTTCCCATTTTTTTGTCGTAAATTAGGTGCCTCGGCTTATACTCAGGACGGCTTATACTCAAGTATATACAGTAAGTGGAATTGGAAGCTGGGGGGCGGTTATCAAGTGACCAAGGGAGGAGGTGTAGATAGAGAGGAGAAGGGGTCCAAGAACAGAGCCTTGGGGGACTCCCACAGAAAGGGACAATGGAGAGGAGGAGACAGTTGTAGGTAATACTGAAGGAGTGCTGTGATAGGTAGGCAGAGAACCAGGATAGAACAGAATCTTTAAAAAGAAAAATGATCCTGCGCACAAGTGGATCACCATACGAATAGTACAACAACACAGGCCTTGCTGCCCTCAAGGACGGGGAATCCTAGTAAACAACGAGAGAAAAGAGAAAAAGGGGCGCACTAGCCTTGTGCATTATCTTTTAAAATATTTATTAAATAAAAAAGGTAAAAAAGAAACAACTCACAAGCAATTGTAGAGGAAGGCACAACTTGAAAGTGCACGACTGACAGCATGCAACCTACGATGAGCGATACCTTCCAAGGATCGTGGAGGAACGCACAAACATCACTACCCCTGACGCGTTTCGAAAGGGACATCCCTTCTTGATCAGAGCTTAGCAGTGGACTCTCCTTCAGCAGCCCCTATTTATATGTGCCTGAATGTCAGTAAATCAAGGATGGCATATGGGGCCCCTCCCCCTCAGAGCGCCCCTCCCTCTTGTGCCCTTCGGTCATAAGGGCAACAAAAATATATATATGAATATGAATATAGTGGAGGCAGAGTAAACCATTGGTATTGGATCGTGGCATGCTGCGCACATGGAGCGCAGAGATGACATTAGCATAAGATATATTAAGCATAATAGGTATGAGCTGTAATGAACATAATAGGTAGGGAAACCCACCCACTTCAAATGCTAACGATCGTATCAAAAGAAAAGATACATGTACCGACAATATCGTCTCAGGAGGTCCGTGCATGTGAAGCGCCTCCTCATCAAGTATACAATGCGCCGATAGTTTCAGCGTGGCAATCTCGTTGTGGAACGCACGCCAATGTGTTTGCGTTCCAAGCAGGAGGAAGGGGGCGGAGTCCACGTCATCCTCCTCTGCATCCTACGTAGCTCGTTGATAACGTGAGCGGCGAGGGACAGCCCGGCGGCATATAGCTGGGGGCGGGATTAAAATGTCAGAGGCCAGCCGCTCATTAGAGCTATCCTGACGTCAGTCTAAATTTACAGCTGCCTTACAGGCAGCGGCTCACACGGACTAGGGGAACCCCTAAAAGGAGACCAGAATGGCCCCTACAAAATAATACATGAGACAAGTAATATAAATAATAGTAATAATATCAATACCATTAATAAAGGATAATGAATAAAATTAATGGTTGAGAAGATAATGGGTACATATCAAATTATTATATTATTGTATTATTAATGAAAATAAAAAATAAATAAATAATAGTAATAATAATGATAATAATAATAATGAATAAATAAAGTGATAATGATGTAATAACTATCACCTGACCGCCAGCATAGACGCATGAGGTACACACCACACCTGCTTCTCTGCACTCACATGTGCGCCCACAAGCTAGCATGCCACGACCCGACCACAGGTCAACAAATTATGGGAAATATATATAAAAAAAACCAACCCAATTAAAATTGCACTAAAAATAAGGATCATGCTGAAAGAGATAGACACATGTAGCATCATACAGCGACAAGAACAATGTCTAATAATTAGTAATTGCAAAATACTAGGCCTACATAGATGCCACCGTGGTAAAAGAAATAATAATAATTGAAGAAATAAATAATTAAATAAATAAAAATAGGAGTTATCCCTCTCCAGTCGCTGTGTGCAACATATGGTTGTGGAATTGACTATAAAATCAATAGCAAAAAATATATACATTTCATAAATGTGAGAATGTCATAAATGGTGTCACAATTACAATATTAATAAACAATAATTGATATAGTGAAAAATTTCTAAAAATAGATTAAAACTAGATACAAAAAAAAAAAAAAAAGAACTGATAAAGCTGAAGAGCTGTTTATAGAGCCTACAAATATGCACTAAAAAACGCACATAGACACACAGTCTAACCACGTGGAAAGGGGAGCAGAGATGGACGGAAGAGAGGAGGAAAAAAGGGGGGATGAGAAGGCAGGAGAGTCGCTGACGGGCTCTACACAGTCAAACAATTTTGTGAACCTCAGGATCCTCATTCAACCCCCTGGGGGTCATGCTACCGAGGGTAAAGATCCAATAGGCCTCGCGTTTGCAGAGCCTTTGGTGTCTTCTACCTCTGTCAAGGTCACCCCTGATGGACTCGATCCCAAACACTCTCATGCCAGATGGATCTCCGTGGTGTGCATCATGAAAATGCAGAGGGACTGGATATTTGACTCGTGTGTTGGTAATATCGCATTTGTGTTCGCCAATGCGCACTCTCATAGGACGAGAGGTGCGGCCAACATAAAGGCGCCCACACGGACAAATGATGCCGTAAACCACGTAAGCCGTCCCACCGTTAATAAACTGCTTCAGGTGGTAAACCCTACCATCACTGCCAGTAACAGACTTTTTCCTGTGCCACATGTATTGACAGGTGCCACAGTTCCTGACACTACATTTGTAGCTACCTTTCTGATCAAAGATGGTCAACCAAGCATTGGTGGACCTACTCAAGGGCTTCCTTACCATGCTGGGGGCTATCAAGCTCCTTAGATCTCATGGTTTTCTATAGACTATATTGGGTCTATCAGGAAGGTGCTTACTTAAAATCGGGTCGTGTTTAAGGATACTCCAATTCTTCTGTAAAATGCTTTGTATTTTAAAAGCTTTGTTGGTATATTGAGTGGAGAACCAGGTTTGTATAGTGTCCTGATCACTGGCAGAGGTAGACCGTGGAACATGTACAAGGGGCTCATCATATAGATGGGCACATTTATTAAAGGCGGTATCAATTAAGGTGGAATCATAGCCCTTATCAAGGAATTTATTCCAGAGGGTCTTGCTCTGTTCTAAATAATCACTTTTCATTGTGCAGGTACGCTTTAGACGGCAGAACTGTCCGTATGGGACGTTCTTTATCCATCTAGGATGATGGTTGCTCTCAGCATGTAAAAAGGAGTTGCCACTGCTAGGTTTAAAGTGTGTTTTGGAGACAATGTTGCCATCAGGGCCATTCCTGAGCTCAAGATCTAGGAAAACAAGGCTGTCATTGCTGATGACATGGGTGAACTCGATCCCAAAGGGATTGTCTCTACAATGCTCAAGGAATAGACACAGTTCCCGATCGGATCCATCCCAAATGATGAGGATGTCATCAATATATCTGGCAAAGAGGACCAGGTTCACCCCAAAAGGGTTATTGTTCCAGATGAACAACTCCTCCCAATAACCCATAGAAATGTTTGCATAACTAGGGGCAAACCTGGCCCCCATCGCCGTACCCTTGATCTGCAAATAGTGCTCTCCAAGAAAAGAGAAGTGGTTATGTGTGAGAGAGAATTCAACACAGTCAAGCACAAACTTAGCCTGCGCAGAGTTAAGTACACCTTCTTTGGACAGATAGTGATTTACTGCTCTTAGGCCATAGACGTGGTCAATTGATGTGTAGAGCGAGGCTACATCTAAGGAAAGCCATCTGTATCTAGGCTGCCACACATAATGCGATAAAATTTCCAGCATATGGCTCGAATCCCTAACGAAAGATGGAAGATTCGTAACTATTCCCTGTAAAAAGTGATCAATATAGCATCCCACATTGCTAGTGATGCTATCGATGCCTGCAATAATGGGTCTACCCTGGGGATCAACCTCGCTCTTGTGCACCTTAGGAATATGGTAAAAATGTGGGGTCAGGGCATGTCTGTTATAGAGAAAGTGATACTCGTTTTTGGTGAGGACCACATCCAATAAAGCTTGATCTAAAAGTAATTTCAGATCTTTCATATATTCTATAACAGGGTCTACTTTCAATTTGATGTAAGTACCTGTATCTCCCAATAGCCTCATAGCCTCGGCTATGTAGTCATCTCTATTTTGAATGACAAAACTGCCGCCTTTATCAGCTTTCCGAATGATGACGTCCTGGTTCTGCCTAAGACTAGTGACAGATAGCCCCAGCGGATCAAGATGTTTATTAAACTTATTCCCTTTGGTGTTGGCATGATGAAATCTCGTTCTAAAGGATTCGAAGACCACATCATAGAATGTCGAGATGTATTTACCCTTAGCCCAATGTGGAAAGAAGGAGGATTTAGGTGCAAAGGAGGTGTGGGCTGTAGCTGTATCGCTAAGGGGCTCACAGGAAGAAGATGGTAAATCGCTATGCTCTGCCTCTGCATAGAGTTCCTCTAAGATATTCAGGGCAGAGTCGTCGTCTGTACTCATATCCAAAGACGAGCCAGATGACGGCTCTACATTACTGATGGTTGCCGAGGACTTACCAGTGTCCTTCAATATGTAGTACCGCTGAAGGGTAAGTTTACGTACATACTTGTTGAGATCAACAAATAGTTCAAAAAGATTAGGGACACTAGGGGGAGCATAGTTGAGACCTTTTCTAAGTAAATCAAGCTTGGTGTCAGTGAACACAGAGCTAGATAGATTGTAGATCTTAATGGTTGCAAGAGATTGATTTTTTTTGTGTCTCTTTCCACCTCTTCTGCCTCTTCTTGTTCCTCCTCCCTTTTCCTTGACTTCTTTGTTGACAGAGTGCATGACAGAGGGTTCAACATCTCGTTCCCCATTGCAAACCCCTCTATTCTTGCAACTTCTGTCTCTAAAAAAGTCAATGGGGCTGTTACGTTGGCAATGCTACCATTGCTGAGATCAGATTCTAGGTTCTCCAGAGTGGTAAAGGGATCGTGGACTATTATGGCAGGATCAAAAACTATCTCAGGGTCCGAAACTGAAGGAGTAACCACAGGCCTGATCGTAAGAGGCGGTGGTGAGGCTGTACAGATGGTGGAACAGCGCCTCATATGAAGTGAGGGGCTAGCAGAGCCTCTACCTCTGGCATCCGCTACTACAGTGTCCACTGTGTTGAATGGTAATGTTGAATGGGAGTCACTATTCCTATTCATATAATCCTCAATGGAGGGTCGATGTCTATGAAGTGTATTTTTATTACTCTTTTTGGAAAATTGTCTACTAATCTTATTGTGTGATCGACCATTCTTGGCATGACTAGGATCTTCAGTGTACCTAGTACACTGAGGCTGAGATGAATAAACAGCCTGAGATGAACTGGTGAGATGCTTATGCTCATTAGTAGTATAATTATTTCTATTAGTTTAATTGTGTTTATTAGTATTGTTGTTGTTTTTTTACCTATTGTTAGAGTCTTTCACCCCTTTAGCCTTATCAGTAGGAGACCTGGGCTTTTCCCTATTGTTAAGGTAATCCAACCGGTCTCGCTCAAATTTCCCTGATTTTTTACTGATGAGGTTTGTCTCGTACGCCATCATCTGTTCATTGATTTTACGATCCCAACTGTCAAATGTTGTAACATCTAGATATATGGACAAATTCTCTTGTAGAGTATTAATATCAGCACGAATTTTATCAAGGTTACGTTCCCTCTGAAAAATAATATATTGCAACCATAATTGGTTGCAATCATGTAAACAAGAGATCCATTTGACTGGAGAGGGAAGAACAATGTCTAATAATTAGTAATTACAAAATACTAGGCCTACATAGATGCCATCGTGGTAAAAGAAATAATAATAATTGAAGAAATAAATAATAAATAAATAAAAATTGGGGTAATCCCTCTCCAGTCGCTGTGTGCAACATATGGTTGTGGAATTGACTATAAAATCAATAGCAAAAAATATATACATTTCATTTCATTTTGTAGGGGCCATTCTGGTCTCCTTTTAGGGGTTCCCCTAGTCCGTGTGAGCCACTGCCTGTAAGGCAGCTGTAAATTTAGACTGACGTCAGGATAGCTCTAATGAGCGGCCGGCCTCTGACATTTTAATCCCGCCCCCAGCTATATGCCGCTGGGCTGTCCCTCGCCGCTCACGTTATCAACGGGCTACGTAGGATGCGGAGGAGGTGACGTGGACTCCGCCCCCTTCCTCCTGCTTGGAATGCAAACACATTGGCGTGCGTTCCACAATGAGATTGCCACGCTGAAACTATCGGCCCATTGTATACTTGATGAGGAGGCGCTTCACATGCACGGACCTCCTGAGACAATATTGTAGGTACATGTATCTTTTCTTTTGATACGATCGTTAGCATTTGAAGTGGAGGGTTTCCCTACCTATTATGTTCATTACAGCTCATACCTATTATGCTTAATATATCTTATGCTAATGTCATCTCTGCGCTCCATGTGCGCAGCATGCCACGATCCAATACCAATTGTTTACTCTGCCTCCACTATATTCATATTTATATTTTTGCTGCCCTTATGACCGAAGGGCACTAGAGGGAGGGGCGCTCTGAGGGGGAGGGGCCCCATATGCCATCCTTGATTTACTGAAATTTAGGCACATATAAATAGGGACTGCTGAAGGAGAGTCCACTGCTAAGCTCTGATGAAGAAGGGATGTCCCCTTCCAAACGCGTCAGCTGGTAGTGATGTTTGTGCGTTCCTCCACGATCCTTGGAAGGTATCGCTCATCCTAGGTTGCATGCTGTCAGTTGGTGCACTTTCACGTTGTGCCTTCCTCTACAATTGCTTGTGAGTTGTTTCTTTTTCACCTTTTTATTTAATAAATATTTTAAAAGATAATGCACAAGGCTGGTGCGCCCCTTTTTCTCTTTTCTCTCGTTAGAGCAGAATCTTGGAGGCCAAGGGAATGGAGTTTATTAAGAAGGAGTGGGTGGTCAACAGTATCGAAGGCCGCAGAGAGGTCAAGTACATATACTTTGTACATTCATATCAGGTCCTGCCCTCAAGGAGCTTACAATCTAAGGCCCCTAACTTACATTAATACATACACATACTCGGGCCAATTTAGACAGGAGCCAATTAACCTACCAGCATGTCTCTGGAGTGTGGGAGTAAACCGGAGTACCCAAAGAAAACCCACGCAGGCACAGGGAGAACATGCAAACTCCAGGCAGGTAGTGTCATGGTTGGGATTCAAACAAGCGACCCTTTTGCTGCTAGGCAAAAGTGCTAACCACTACACCACTGTGCCACATTTGCAAATACAGGCGTAAGCTATAGGCCCAGTCAAGGCACCATTTTCTGTAGTCCCTAACTCTAACTTGTAAGAGTCTCCACAGTGGGAAGCACATGTATTTTGATAGATAGGTAGAGGGCAGCTGAGCCGGAGGGAGCCCACCCCTCCTTAAAGGCACAGGGACACAATGAACACCCAGCACATAGCACCATGACAGCAAAGGTGTCAGTGCGTTGCCTGACCAATAGCCTCTGGCTCACCTGCCCTCTACCTATCCATCAAAATGTGCTTCCACTGTGGAGACTCTTAAAAGTTAGAGTTAGGGCCTACAGAAAATGGAGTGCCTTGATGGGGTCTGTAGCTTATGCATGTATTTGCAAATGTGTGCAGACTAAACTGCTGTTTTTAACGCATACTGTCAGGTGAATTTGGTTGGTCGCAGGCTGGTCTGTAAGTTGAGCTTGAAAATTTCTCTGGTTTTTGATATGCTTTCAACATCAGTTTGAGACTCTTCTGAATCATTCAAAATTTATGGACGGGTGCATTTGACCTGCACTTGGTCTCATTTTGACCTGCTTCTACCTCCTCCTACCTGGTAGCTTTTCTGTTCATTTTAACAGCCCAAGAGCCACACTTGTGCACTGCAGCAGCTGTCCAAGTGAAGAACGGATGTGAGCAGCGACCAAAATAGTGAGAGGCAGAGACGTGAAGAGAAAGATCACACATAGGGGGAGATTTACTAAAACTGGAACGTGCAATTCTGCATAGAAACCAATCAGCTCACAGGTTTTATTGTCAAAGCTTAATGGAACAAGCTAAAGCTGATTGGCTACCATGCACAGCTGCACTAGATTCCATGTGCTCCAGTTTTAGTAAATCAACCCCTGTATCTGAAGTTTGTCTTGGGCTTTAGAGACTTGAAGCAGAACCATTCCTAGTTTTTTGCACAAAAATACATCTGCTGTTTCAGGGATAGCTTTATGTTATTCCATAGTATTCCACAAAAGAGAAAAGTCAGATAAGTGCCTCTGCACAGCATTTAAATTGTGCTTTGATACACTACTGTGCAAAAGTTTTAGGCAGGTGTGAAAAATTGCTGTTAATTTTAGAATGCTTTCAGAAATAGAAGTGTTAATAGTTTATTTTTATCAATTAAAGGAGAAGTACAGCCAAAGCTTGTTTGGCTGTACTTCACCTATGGATCAAAAGGAGTTCAGTTTGTTTTGTACTCCTGTGACCCGTTTTCAGCACACAGCGGGCTAGCCGGTCCAGGCTTGGGCAAGATCGCGACCATGGAATCGGAATCCGCCCACATGCCTGGACCAGCACCCGGCTCTCAGCGAGCCGCTGAGAGCCTAAGCCGGCCGCTCCCGCCCTCCTCCAAACCCTGCACTCCAGTGAGCAAGTTGGGGGCAGAGCAGAGAGCTGTGAGAACCCAGCCACCTGCAGTATTAGATCTCTCTGTTCTCATTGTCAGAGCCAGCGGGGGACAGATGCAGCATAGGACCAATGCTGCCTCCACCTAGGCAAGTATAAATCTAAAAAAGTCCATTCTTCTCTTTTAACTAAATTGAAATTAAATGAACAGAAGAGAAATCCAAATCAAATTAATATTTGGTGTGACCACCCTTTGCCTTCAAAACTGCATCAATTCTTCTAGGTACACTTGCACAACAGTTTTTGAAGGAACTCGGCAGATTAGTTGTTTCAAACATCTTGGAGAACTAACCGCAGATCTTCTGTGGATGTAGGCTGCCTCAGATCCTTCTGTCTCATCGTGTAATCCCAGACAGACTTGATGATGTTGAGATCAGGGCTCTGTGGGGACCAAACCATCACTTCCAGGACTCCTTGCTCTTCTTTGCTAAAGCTGAAGATAGTTCTTAATGACATTGGCTGTATGTTTGGGGTCGTTGTCCTAATGCAGAATAAGTTTGGAGCCAATCACACACCTCCCAGATGGTATGGCATGGTGCATAAGTGTTTGTCTATATTTCTCAGCATTGTGCACACCATTCATCCTGACTAAATCTCCAACTCCAGTTACAGAAATGCAGCCCAAACGTCCAAGGAACCTCCACCATGCTTCACTGCTGCCTGCAGACTATTTATTGTACAGCTCTCCAGCTCTTCATTAAAAAAGTGCCTCCTGCTACAGCCAAATATTTCAAATTTTAACTCATCAGTCCAGAGCACCTGTTGCCATTTTGTAAATTGATACAGATAAACAATAGAATATATGTTTTTGAAAGCATTCTTACTTTACAGCATTTCTTCACACCTGCCTTAAACTTTTGCACAGTACTGTATACCCAAATTTCTATAACTACAAGGGAGGTCACAACCACCAAGCTGAGACTGAGTAAAATATCCCCAAAGCTTTCGAGCATATTCCAGGTCCCAAAACACTCTTACCTCTATTTTGTGGGCCTTCTTCAGGATTATGGAACAGCATATGGAAAACAGTTCTAGGCTGGGTTCACACTTATGCGAATTGGATGCGGATTTCACCGCATTCCATTTGCATGACAGGAGAGTGTGCCCGGCTTTCAGTGGAGCCGGTTCACACACCTCCGGGGCAGACACGATCCGCATTGAAGAAAGGTCCTGTGTGTCTTTGGCTCCGAATCAGGTGCAAATTCAAGCAGAAATTCAGACCTGATTCACACATGAATCGGTGTAGAGAGACGTATAGGGACATACCAGACCCCCTGCTGTGAGCCACGGCAGCAGCAAGTGTGAACCCAGCCTTATTTGCTTGCAACTTCAAGGAGCATGTCCCTCACATAACCTTTACATTGTAGCTACCCTTGCCAAACCCTGCAGAACCTCCAGGGTACCCAAATTACAGATCTGCCTTGGTAATGGTCCACCTATACTAACAGATGAACAGTGCCCATCTCCAAGATTGCATTGTCTTGTGTACCACATTCTGCCCATTTCTCTTTCAGATACTGAACTACTTTCCTACAAGGAACCAGCAAGAACAATGAAACAGACATTCTTCTTTGTTAAATCCAAACTTTTCTCTCTTGGTGGTCACTAGTATTGGGTGTCAAAACCCCTTATCATCACTATCCCAGGGATCAAAATCAATTCACCATGCAGGGACAATTTTTCACACCTTTTTGGAAGCACTTTGTTGTGTTGTTTTGATAAGAGCCAGTAAAATGGCATAAGGGATCAGCAGAGGAAGAGAAGCCAGTTCCAGGCAACCTGTTTTGCACCATATAAACCCGCAAGTCTTTTTTTTTCCTTGTCCATCCTGGACATGGATGGTAGAGTAAATGCCTATTTAGAAGGGTCTGCCAATACTTGAAATAATAAAAATATATTAGTGTACAAAAGTCATATGGATAAAAATTAAAAGTCAGAAGAGGCCAACGGATTTCTGAACTTTTCTTTCCAAAAAAATAATCTTTGAATATGATCAAAAGCAATGACTATAAACTCTGACAAGGTACGCTGTGATGCGAATGATTAATAAAGAATAAACTGAAACCTCTGTTTGTTATTAGATTAAGGCCAGTTAATCTGCCAGCATGCGCTACTATACCGCCCAAGTGGTTGAGAACCAGCAATGTTGATGTATACATGTAAATATATGGACCCCTGAGGCTTTCTGAGTCACCCCTGCTGCTTTAGCAACATCCTTTTAGCAATTACGTATATACTATACTCCAGGAGCCTTTGTTTAGTTTTAGAAGAGTGGGGTGTAAAACACTCATAGGATTTTTTTTTCTTTATTTTAGATGGTGCTTTAAAGGGGGTGTATTTTTATTAGGTTTTTTTTTAATTTAGTGTTATTCTTGTTTGTGTTTTTCACCCTTTTTGTGTGTATTTAGTTAATTGTGCACTGTCAATTTTTTTTTCTTTCTGTGTAAAGAAATGTAAAATACTACGGCTGATGTGATGAAAACATTTTCAATATTTTTTTTTGCCACAGCAGACACTATGGAACACTCTTATCAAAGCAGGACGCAGACTGCAGTACCCACAACCAAAAGATTAGTGTTACCAAAACCCTGCAGCAGAGGGAACCCCAATCCACCTGATGTTTTATATCATACAGTATGCTAATCAAGAGATCTTTGTTTGTTAAAGCCTAAGGCCCCATGTACACTGCTGCTGCTAAACGGACGTTCAGAGGCAGTTGGACACTTTTTTCAACTGCCCCTGAACTCATTCAATGTTATCTTATGTGTACATGTACACAGGTTCATTTACTGTCGTTTTTAGGCAGTTGCCTTTATAGGCCTTTTTTTGAAGGCAAAAAAATGAGTTCAGACACCGAAGTTTCTGACGTTTCAGACGCCAAACACTTCTAAACACGGCTAAATGTGGTAACTCGCGTTTAGCAGCATTTTTTTATAGGCGTTTTTCGTTTTTGGCCACTTAAAAAAAATAATAAATTTTTTTTTTTTTAAACGCTTCTAAATGCAAGCGTGGCAAAATGGACATTTCAAACGTGGGTTACTATTTGTCAAGTTAAATTGTTCAGGAGAGGTTGTAAAAACGTCTAGTGTACATGAAGCCTAACTCCATCTTTCCTTTCCCTTTATATGGTGTAGGCTAAGCTGGCCCAATTGATCTATTTCATTTACTAATTGTTGCAGGCACTGTCAGTGGTGTATAAACCTAATGTAGTATCAGCTGTACATCCACTTGACCTCCAGAAGATTTACAGTGCCTCGAAAAAGTATTCATACCCCTTGACATTTTTCACATTTTGTCATGTTACAACCAAAAACGTAAATGTATTTTATTGGGATTTTTGGTGATAGACCAATACAAAGTGGCACATAATTGTGAAGTGGAAGGAAAATGATAGATAGTTTTCAAATTTTTTTACAAATAAATACCTGAAAAGTGTGGCGTGCATTTTTTTTCAGCCCCCTTTACTCTGATAACCATAACTAAAATCTAGTGGAATCAATTACCTTCAGAAATCACCTAATTACTAAATAGAGTCCACCTGTGTGTAATTTAATCTCGGTATAAATACAGTTGTTCTGTGAAGTCCTCAGAGGTTTGTTAGAGAACCTTAGTGAACAAACAGCATCATGAAGGCCAAGGGACACACCAGACAGGTCAGGGATAAAGTTGTTGAGAAGTTTAAAGCAGGGTTGGGTTATAAAAAATTTATCCCAAGCTTTGAACATCTCACAGAGTACTGTTCAATCCATCAACTGAAAATGGAAAGAGTATGGCACAACTGCAAACCTACCAAGACATGGCTGTCCACCTAAACTGACAGGCCGGGCAAGGAGAGCATTCATCCGAGAAGCAGCCAAGAGGCCCATGGTAACTCTGGAGGAGCTGCAGAGATCCACAGCTCAGGTGGGAGAATCTGTCCACAGGACAACTATTAATTGTGCACTCCACAAATCTGGCCTTTATGGAAGGGTGGCTAGAAGAAAGTCATTGTTGAAAGAAAGCCATAAGAAATCCCATTTGCAGCTAGCGAGAAGCCATGTGAGGAACACAGCAAACATGTGGAAGAAGGTGCTCTGGTCAGATGAGACCAAAATGTACCTTTTTGGCCTAAAAGCAAAACACTATGTGTGGCTGAAAACTAACACTGCACATCACTCTGAACACTCCATGCCCACGTGAAACATGATGGTGACAGCATCATGTTGTGGGGATGCTTTTCTTCAGAAGGGACAGGGAAACTGGTCAGAGTTGATGGGAAGATCGATGGAGCCAAATGCAGGGCAATCTTAGAAGAAAACCTGTAATGCCACGTACACACGGTCGGACTTTTCGACTGGACTTGTCCGACGGATGCCGACGGACCAAATCCGGCGGGCAATCCGATCGTGTGTGCTCTTCACCGGACCTTCAGCGGACTTTTCCAGTCGCAAATCTGACGGACTTTAGATTTGGAACATGCTTCAAATCTTTACGTCGTAACTCTGCCGGACCCAGAAATCCGCTCCTCTGTATGCTAGTCCGACGGACAAAAACCGACGCTAGGGCAGCTACTGGCTATCAACTTCCTTATTTTAGTCTGGTGTACGTCATCATGTACGAATCCGTCGGACTTTGGTGTGATCGTGTGTAGGCAAGTCCGGTCGTTAGAAAGTCTGTTAAAAGTCCGCTAAAAGTCTGTCGAAAGTCTGTCGGACGGGCTGTCAGACTTTTGTAGCTGAAAAGTCCGACCGGCATTAGAGTCTGCAAAAGACTTGAGACTGGGGAGGAGGTTCACCTTCCAGCAGGACAACGACCTTAAACATACAGCCAGAGCTACAATGGAATGGTTTACATCAAAGCATATCCATGCGTTAGAACAGCCCAGTCAAAGTCCAGACCTAAATCCAATTGAGAATCTGTGGCATGACTTGAAAATTGCTGTTCATAGATGCTTTCCATCCAATCTGACAGAGCTTGAGATATTTTGCAAAGAGGAATGGGCAAAAATGTCACTCTCTAGATGTGCAAAGGTAGTAGAGACATCCCCAAAAAGACTTGCAGCTGCAATTGCAGCAAAAAGGTGATTCTACAAAGTATTCACTCAGGGGGGCTGAATACAAATGCACGCCACACTTTTCAGATATTTATTTGTAAACAATTTTGAAAACAATTTATCATTTTCCTTCCATTTCCCAATTATGTGCCACTTTGTGTTGGTCTATCACATAAAATCCCAATAGAGTACATTTACGTTTCTGGTTGTAAAATGACAAAATGTGGAAAATTTCAAGAGGTATGAATACTTCAAGGCACTGTATCCCCCTTCATGACCAGACCATTTTGTGCGATACAGCACTGCCTTATTTTAACTGACAATTGCACAGTCATGCAACGCTGTACCCAAATACAATTTGTCTTTTTTTCCCCCACAAATAGAGCTTTCTTTTGCTGGTATTTGATCACCTCTGCATTTTTTATTTTTTGTGCTATAAAAAAAAAAAAAAAGACCGACAATTTAAAAAAAAAACAAACAATATTTGTTACTTTCTGCTGTGAAACATATCCAATCATTTTTTAAAAAAAATCTAATTTCTTCATAAATTAAGGCCAATGCGTCTTCTGCTACATATGCTTGGTAAACAAAAATCCCTATAAGCGAAATAGCGAATATTCAGTGGTTTGCGCAAAAGTTATAGCATCTACAAACTATAGGATATATACTGGAATTTTTTTTAAAATTTATATTAGTAATGTGGGCGATCAGCGACTTACAGCGGGACTGATATTGCGGCGGACAATCGCTCACTAACTGACACTTTGTGGGAACCAGTGACACTAATACAGTGATCAATGCTGAAAATATGCACTGTTCCTCTACTAATGACACTGGCTGGGAAGGGGTTAAACATCTAGGGCGATCAAAGAGTTAAATATGTACTTAGCCAGTGTTTTTGTGTACTGTGTGAATTGCTTATAGTAAGGGAAGTGATGGATTGTATTCCCTGCTCTGCGGGGAAAGAATATCCATCACTTGCCCCCTGTCAGAACAGAGCTCTGCCTTGTTTACATAGTCAGAGCTCTGTCCTGTGTGTCTTCCTGATCCATTGAGGCATGGACACCAATGTAGCATTCACATGAATGGCAAGACCCAAGGTTTCCCAGCAGAACATTGACCAAAGCATCACACTGCTTCTGCCAACTTGCCTTCTTATACCGCATCCTGGTGCCATCTCTTCCCCAGGTAAGTAATGCACACGCACTCGGCCATCCATATGATGTAAAAGAAAACGTAATTCATCAAACCAGGCCACCTTCTTCCATTGCTCCGTAGTCCAGTTCTGGTGTTCATGTGACTATTGTAGAAGCTTTTTGCTGTGGACATGGGTCACCATTGGCTTCACAGCCCCAGACACAACAAACTGCAATGCCCATTTTTTCTGCTTTCACCACATCAACTTCATGGACAACATGTTCACTTGCTGCCTAATACATTCCACCAATTTTCAGATGCCATTGTAATGAGATATTCTCTTTACCTGTCAGTGTTCATATTGCTATGGCTGATCGGTGTGTATATATGTGATTCTGATCATGTCGCTCTGTAGCAGTAAATCTGCTATGGGGTGGTTGGGAAGTGGTTATAGTGTGCAGTGCTGTGTTCTGGAAGAGTTACATAGACGTCCCAACTACTGCCGGAACAAAATCAAGTCAGGTTGAGTGCCTCTCTGCCATTCATAGGAAGCCTTGTATTTATATCAATGTCTGCAATGTAAGTAATAAGATCAATAAATGTATGTTGTTGGTAAATGGGGGCAGGTGGAATGATTGGCAAGAGAGGCCTGAAGCAGAGACCTCATACTTACCGAAGTCTGAGATAAATCGCCAAACGCTGGATATCAAGATGGCAGCAGTGTGATGCATCCAGCTCGGGAGCTGAGATACAACAATCATTGCAGATACAACATTCATGCATCCGCCCCTGAAGAAGCGAGCAGGGTCTCGCGAAATGCATAGGGCTTTATTGATGCTTGTTTTATGCCGGTACATGCTGGGTATTATTGATGTCTGCATTATGTTCACATACCTCCCTGTCCACATGTATGTACATTTTATCTTCTTATTCTGTATGTGTATTTACTGACCCAGCAACTTTCAAGTTTTATTGTTGCTCATTGATGTATAACATTTGTAATAAATCTTTGTATATTTACGTTCATCTGTGTTGTGTACATTGGCTATTATGCCTGGTAGCTCACAATCATTGTTGTTACCGCTCCGTTACATAACATTTTGAAATGAATAAATTGATTTTGTCTCAGTGTTCGCTGTGGACATTGGCTAAACCTCTCTCACCTCATCTAAAGTCCCAGGGCTATTTTTCTTGTTTTTTTGTGCATTTTTGTCAGCGTTCATGCTTCAGCATTTCTGTCGTAACGTTCAGCATTTCTGTCTTAGCGTTCTGCCCTAGCATTCCTGCTATAGTGTTCTGCCCCTGCATTTCCATCATAAGCGTTCTGCCCCGGCATTTCTGTCAGCGTTTTTGTCATAGCGTTTCTGCCACAGGATTTCTGTCACACCTTTCTGCCCCAGGATTTCTGTCATAGCGTTCTGCCCCAGCATTTCTGTCATAGCGTTCTGCCCCAACATTTCTGTCATAGCTTTCTGCCCCAGCATTTCTGTCATAGCGTTCTGCCCCAACATTTCTGTCAGTGTTCTGCCCCAGCATTTCTGCCATAGCGTTCGGCCCCAACATTTCTGTCACAGCGTTCTGCCCCAGGATTTCTGTCACAGCGTTCTGCCCCAGGATTTCTGTCACAGCGTTCTGCCCCAGCATTTCTGTCATAGCGTTCTGCCCCAGCATTTCTGTCATAGCGTTCTGCCCCAGCATTTGTGTCATAGTGTTCTGCCCCAGCATTTCTGTCATAGCGTTTTGGCCCAGCATTTCTGTCAGTGTTCTGCCCCAGCATTTCTGTCACAGCGTTCTGCCCCATCATTTCGTTTACAGCATTCGGCCCCAGCATTTCGGTCATAGCATTCGGCCCCAACATTTCTGTCACACGTTCTGCCCCAGCATTTCTGTCATAGCGTTCGGCCCCAGCATTTCTGTCACAACGTTCTGCCCCAGCATTTCTGTCATAGCGTTCCGCCCCAGCATTTCTGTCATAGCGTTCTGCCCCTGCATTTCTGTCATAGCGTTCTGCCCCTGCATTTCTGTCATAGCGTTCTGCCCCTGCATTTCTGTCATATCGTTCTGCCCCAGCATTTCTGTCTCAGCGCACAGTCTCGGCATTTCTGTCAATGAGTTTCTGCCCCAGGTTTTCTGTCATAGCGTTTCAGCCCCAGGATTTCTGCCATAGCATTGCTGCCCAGGATTTCTGTCATAGCGTTTCTGCCCAGTATTTCTGTCATAGCGTTTCTGCCCAGGATGTCTGTGACAGCGTTTCTGCCCAGGATTTCTGTCATGGTGTCCTGCTGTCATGGCGTCCTTCTGTCAAGGCGTCCTTCTGTCCCAGCATTTCTGACTTGGCGTTCAGTCTCAGCTTTTCTGTCTTAGTGTTTCTGCCCCAGGATTTCTGTCACTACATGCCTGCCTTAGCGTTCTATCATAGCGTTTCTGCCCCAGGATTTCTGTCATTACATTTCTGCCTTAGCGTTCTGTCATAGCGTTTCTGCCCCAGGATTTCTGTCATGGCATTTCTGCCTCTGCGTTTCTGCCCCAGGATTTCGGTCTTTGCTTTTCTGCCTCAGCATTTCTGCCTCAGCGTACTCTCATAGCGTTTTTGCCCCAGGATTTCTGTCATTACATTTCTGCCCCAGGATTTCAGTCTCAGCATTTCTGTCATTACGCTCTGCCCAGGGTTTCGGTTCTCACGTTCCTGCCTCAGCTTTCCATTTCAGCATTTCTGTCGTAGGGTTTTTCTGTCAACATTGCTGTCCGTGCGCTTCTGCCCCAAGATTTCTGTCATAGCGTTTCTACCTCAGCGTTCAGTCTCAGCATTCCTGTCACAGCGTTTCTCAGAGGGGCGTTGTTGTTCAGTCACGGCATACTGCGGTAGCTGGTTTTTATCTTCGTTGTTTGTCATGTCTCATTGTATCTTTGTTCATGTTTGTACCTGGGTCAGTTAGCTAGGGAACACATGTCAGGATCTGTCACGTCTACAGATCCATACGGGCTGAGGTTTCGTTTGTTAATGATTGTTGACCACAATCTTCTCACCCATATACCATACGTCATACGATGCACGTTCATTCACACCTATACGACTACCCACCACGGTCTGTGGGTACACCAGCCCTGTGTTTTTTCAGTTAATTACCTGTCTCTGCGCTGCAGGTTACTCGGGCTCACTTACTACTTACACGAGGGGGGGGGTCCGTCATCAGGTTCATTCACGCGCAGTGGTCTTGACATTCTGTTCATGTTTTCATACTTAGGTGGGCACAGGGGGGTGTTGTTGTTCTCATGTCTGGTTGTCTGTCATTTCTCTAGTTTGTGTTCTCAGGTTGGGCTGTATTGGCATCCATACCGTTATCAACCATGCTTACTCACACGTCATCAGTTCTGCCCGTTGTTAGGGCTAATTGTTTGGTGCAGATGTTGTTTCGCCACTGGGCTCACCCTTGGGTCGGAAGCAGTCGTCAATCTTCTTTCAGTTGACATCCTGTTGCTTAGAGGCCCTGGTTACTGCCCAGGGATTTATAGTCTTTCTCAAGGTGTGTGCTGAACCACATCCCCTTGTCGGTCCTCAAGTGGTAGGTTGGGCAAACGTCGTCATGATTCTGGATTCCACTCTCGGCTCTAAACTCTTGTCTAGGATGTTGCCTGGAGAACTGCTCAGGGACGTCAGTCCAGTCATCTTTTCTGATCCCCAGCCTGTTCCAGGTAGGGGGGCTTCAGTCACTTTGGGTATGACTGTATCATGCCATGGGACTTATTTCCCCGAGATGGAGTCTGGCCCTCCTTCCTCGGTTCAGGATTCTCGGTTGTCAGGTCACAGGCTGAAGCACGACGCGATCGTATCAGGTGGGACCAGTATTCTGTGTCTGGCATGGTTTCTCCATTTTTTGACGATGCTTATTGCCATAGCACATGAGCCTTATCCGCCTACTTCTTCACATCCATCAGGTATCTAGCATATCGCACTCCTGCCAGTTGTCTTTTTGCACTCGCCCTCTCACTTCCCCAGTCCAAGTATGGGTAGGCCGGGGGTTGGGGGCATTTCACTGAGCTACTTCGCTGGTGTCCGTTTGAAGCATTTCGATCTTCTCGGCCATCATTTTGCAGGCGCTCCTCGGGCCAGCCCTTACTCCCTTTACCCCACGTATCCTCTCATTTTCAAGCAGTTTCATTCTCAGGTCTGGGTTGTCTCGGGCATCAAGCTCAATCCAGTCTTTCACAGGACGGTCAGTTGTGTTCTGGGCAGCTTTTCAGGTTCTATGGGGGGTTAATTCTCATCACCAAGTCAGGAGTCGGTGGGTTTCTCCTACCACAGCGGATACATACGGTTGACATCCGGGCGTACGCTACTCCACTTGATGGATTGTTACCTTCCCTTCTTCACCTAAATTTGTGTCTTTTTGCCCTCTTTTCAGGCATACTGACCAGCTAGGCCATGGCACACCTCAGGCCTTGGTTCTTAGAAGTATCGCATTTCCCACTCGAAGACTCTGACTACAAGTGTAATGCCCCGTACACACGGTCGGATTTTCCGATGGAAAATGTCCGATCGGAGCGTGTTGTCAGAAATTCCGACCGTGTGTGGGCTCCACCGGACATTTTCCATCGGATTTTCCGACACACAAAGTTGGAGAGCAGGAGATAAAATTTTCCGACAACAAAATCCGTTGTCGGAAATTCCGATCGTGTGTACACAAATCCGACGGACAAAGTGCCACGCATGCTCAGAATAAATAAAGAGATGAAAGCTATTGGCCACTGCCCTGTTTATAGTCCCGACGTACGTGTTTTACGTCACCGCGTTTAGAACAAGTTTGAGCCAACATCCGTCGGAAAAAATCCTAGGATTTTGTTGTCGGAATGTCCGAACAAAGTCCGACCGTGTGTACGCCCTATTAGGCTGGCCAGAGGCTAGCCTGTATTTGTGGGAGGAGTTTGAGAGGGCTATTTAACCCTCCTCCTCTGTCAGGGCCGGGTTGTCGGAGGTTCTGGGTTCCCACCCACCCGTTTCCCCCAGCCTTCTTACATACTCATAGTATTTTTTCTTATTTTACATTCAGGGATTGCCCTCTTTTCAGGCATACTGACCAGCTAGGCCATAGCACACCTCAGGCCTTGGTTCTTATGCCGCGTACACACGAGCGGACATTACGGCGGACTTTGCCCGGCGGACTTTTCGACGTACTTTCCGACGGACTTTGTGAATGAACGGACTTGCCTACACACAATCCACCAAAGTCCGTCGAATTCGTACGTGATGACGTACGACCGGACTAAAACAAGGAAGTTCATAGCCAGTAGCCAATAGCTGCCCTAGCGTGGCTTTTTGTCCGTCGAACTAGCATACAGACGGCGGACTTTTCGACCGGACTCGATTTCAACGGATAAATTTAAAACAAGTTTTAAATCTAATTCCGTCCAACTTTTGAGAAAACAAAGTCCGCTGGAGCCCACACACATCGAATTGTCCGACGAAATCCAGTCCGCCGGGCAAAGTCCGCCGTAATGTCCGCTCGTGTGTACGCGGCATTAGAAGTATCGCATTTCCCACTCGAAGACAAATACAGTTTATATGGTGCTAAGAGCATCAGCAGCAATTAGTAAATGAAATGAAGTTCACTTTGGTCAGCTGGGCCCAAACAAATTCTTTAAAGTGAAAAAAACAATGAAGTTAGGCTTTAACTGACAGGAGTTTCCTAGACTTTGTATTTTTCATATGGTGCTCCCCACCAACCTCCACAATCTTCAATACAGAACAGGTGAGGAGAAATCCCCCAAAGGGAACATAGGCAACAATTAAAACATTTTTTAATAGAGTAAGAAATGTATTGTGTCCCTGTCTGGATTTTGTTGCTGTCCCTATCCCCATGAATAAGATTTCCCCTTACGTCCTCTCTAGGTGACAGCTGAACAGAGCAGAAAGTGAACAAATAAAAATAATATTTTACACTCTTACAGAAATTCTCCCTTAGGCCCCTTTCACGCTGGGCAGATCCGTTTTGATGGACTCCACTTGCTCAGCTGGGATCCCTCCTCTAATCGCCGCTGAGCCGGCGGATGACAGGTCCATCTCCTCTCACTGTGCATAGAAGGACCTGTCAGAGTCCAGCTCTCCTCTATGGGAGATCGGATGAAAATTGTCCATTTTCATCCGATCCGACCCGCTGGATGGATGGCGAGCGTATCCCCATACGTCTGTTTTCAGCGGATTTTGTCGGATCAGATGACATGTATCTGCTGACATCCACCTCCCTATAGAGGACAATGGGTGACCCGATCCGGTCCACCTGAAAAACAGATAGGCGGACCCGATCACTCTGATCGTGTGAAAGGGGCCTTATTGGGGACACAGATAACATTTAAACTCTGGCAAGGGTTCTAATGCCCCATACACACGGTTGGATTTTAAGACGGAAAATGTTCGATGGGAGCTTGTTGTCGAAAATTCCGACCATGTGTAGGCTTCATCGGACGTTTTCCATCAGAATTTCCGTCACACAAAATTTGAGATCTGGATCTCAAATTTTCCGACAACAAAATCCGTTGTCGTAAATTCCAATCGTGTGTACACAATTCCGACGCACAAAGTTCCACGCATGCTCGGAATCAAGCATAAGAGCCGCACTGGCTATTGAACTTCATTTTTCTCGGCTCGTCGTACGTGTTGTACGTCACCACGTTCTTGGCGTTCAGAATTTCCGACAACATTTGTGTGACCGTGTGTATGCAAGACAAGTTTCAGCCAACATCCGTCGGAAAAATCCATGGATTTTGTTGTCGGAATGTCCGATTGTGTGTACGCGGCATTACTCTTTCTTGGTCTTGCTGGAGTTGATGAAATCTCAAAAGACTACTCCCCCTGCCCTAAAATGTGTGCCAATACCATCATCTAACTGTATCCATACCCTTTGGTCTAGCATAATTCTATCCCTGTCATTTACCTACTGTAGTCCCGTTTCTTATGCCGCGTACACACGAGCGGACATTACGGCGGACTTTGCCAGGCGGACTTTTCGACGTACTTTCCGACGAACTTTGTGAATGAACGGACTTGCCTACACACAATCCACCAAAGTCCGTCGAATTCGTACGTGATGACGTACGACCGGACTAAAACAAGGAAGTTCATAGCCAGTAGCCAATAGCTGCCCTAGCGTGGCTTTTTGTCCGTCGAACTAGCATACAGACGGCGGACTTTTCGACCGGACTCCATTTCAACGGATAAATTTAAAACAAGTTTTAAATCTAATTCCGTCCAACTTTTGAGAAAACAAAGTCCGCTGGAGCCCACACACATTGAATTGTCCGACGAAATCCAGTCCGCCGGGCAAAGTCCGCCGTAATGTCCGCTCGTGTGTACGCGGCATTAGTCCTAAACTGTCACCTAAGTTTTACCTTTTACGGAGATATCAGTGCAGGGATATTTGGTTGAGGAATTTTTTGGCTAATGAAATGGCAGCAGCTTTTGTTTTGCAATCTCTTGGGTAGATGCCCTTAAGTGTTTTTTGTAAGACAGCAATGCAGTTCCCAGTTCAAACTGGCTGCAACCAGCTTTATCACACATACTATACGAGATACTGATTTTTAGCATAGAAATTGCCTGGTGTCTAGATTCACAAATGTATTTGCTTACTTAACCACTTCAGCCCCAGAAGATTTCCCCCCTTAATGACCAGGCCATTTTTTGCGATACGGCACTGCATCGCTTTAACTGACAATTGCGTGGTCGTGCGTTGTACCCAAACAAAATTTATGACCTTTTTTTCCCACAAATAGAGTTTTCTTTTGGTGGTATTTGATCACCTCTGCGTTTTTTTTTTTTTACGCTATAAACTAAAAAAGAGCGTAAATTTTGAAAAAAAAATATATTTTTATTTTTTACTTTTTGCTATAATAAATATCCAAAAAAAAGTTAAAAAACAAATTTCTTCATCAGTTTAGGCCATAATGTATTCTAATTTTTCTTGGTAAAAAAAATAAAAAAAATAACAATAAGCGTATATTGATTGGTTTGTGTAAAAGTTATAGCGTCTACAAAATAGGTAATAGATTTATGCCATTTTTATTATTTATTTATTTTTTTTAACAGAAAAAGTTTTTTCTTTATTGAACAAACTAGACAGTACATACATTACATTTACCATCAAAAAGGATCGATCACCTGGCACATATTCACTTAGCGACATTATTTCATCTGTACAGCTCACTGAATTCCATCAACCACGTGTACATCATACACTAGATTCAAATTATGAGATCTTGGGATTATGAGATCTTGGGATTATCAACACAGTAGAAAATTGTGGGGTGGTCATGTCTGAAGCACAATTGGGTAGGAGTAGGTAGTTAATACTGGCCCAATGAGAATCCGGAGTCGTCCCCTGGGGGGGGGGGGGGTGAGGGGGGGGGAGCCAGAGCAGCAACCACTAGCATTTTTTTTTTTTGCATTTTTATTATTTATTTATTTATTTATTTTACTAGTAATGGCGGTGATTTGCAATTTTTAGTTGGACTGCGACATTGCGACAGACAGATCGGACACTTTTGACACATTTTTGGGACCATTGACATGTATACAGCGATCAGTGCTATAAAAATGCACTGATTACTGTGTAGGGTCACTGGCAGGGAAGGGGTTAACCCTAGGGGGTGATCAAGGGGTTAAATGTGTCCCCTCATGTGTTTTTCTAACTGTGGGGGGGATGGCACTGACTACAGGAGGAGACGGATCGCTGTTCCTAATTACTAGGAAC
This sequence comes from Lithobates septentrionalis, assembly GCA_037952835.1. Taxonomy (NCBI): domain Eukaryota; kingdom Metazoa; phylum Chordata; class Amphibia; order Anura; family Ranidae; genus Lithobates; species Lithobates septentrionalis. The sequence continues at coordinate 1,417,430 of JBBDGP010000109.1, read as the reverse complement.
AGACGATCTGTTTCTCCTCTCCTGTCAGAACAGGGATTTGTGTGTTTACGCACACAAATCCCCGTTCTGGCTCTCGTGCCCGCGATCGCGGGTGGCCGGCGGACATCGCGGCCACGCGCATCGGGTTCCACGCCATGCAGCGTGCGCCTGCTATGGCTCTAAAGGGAGCCACGTATAGTTACGGCGATTTGCGGGAACGAGCCAACCTGCCACCGTATAATGACGGCGGCTGGTCGGCAAGTTGTTAACCTACTTGTAAAGCTGGCCATACATTATACAATTGTCTTGTTCAATTTCCTTTAAATTTACCTTTAACTATGTAGTGCAGGAGTCCTCAAACTTTTTAAACAGGGGGCCAGTTCACTGTCCCTCAGACTATTGGGGGGCTGGACTCCTCGCCATCACAGAAACCCTCCATCACAGAGCCCCCCCATCACAGAGCCCTCCATCAGACTCCCCCCCCATCACAGAGCCCCCCACCCCACACAGACTTCTCTCCACCACAGATCCCCCCACCACAGATTCTTCTCCATCACAGATTCCTTTCCATCACAGATTCCACTCCATCACAGAGCCCCCATCACAGATTCCTCTCCAACACAGAGCCCCCCCCCCCATCACAGATTTCTCTCCATCACAGATTCCTATCCATCATAGAGCCCCCCCCCTCTTCACAGATTCCTCTCCATCACAGAGCCCCCCATCACAGACTCCTCTCCATCACAGAACCTCCTCATATCACAGAGCCCCCCATCACAGACTCCTCTCCATCACAGAACCCCCTCATATCACAGAGCCCCCCATCACAGACTCCTCTCCATCACAGAGCCCCCCATCTCACAGAGCCCCCCATATCACAGAGCCCACCCTATCACAGAGCCCACCCTATCACAGAGCCCCCCATATCACAGAGCCCTCCATCACAGAGTCCCCCCATCGATATTACACACTTGCATAAGATCGCAGAACTTGCACTCCTCCTCCTCTCTGCTACCTTATTCACGCAAGACAGGAAACATGATAGGTCTGGACAAAGGGTTGGACATTTCATGTTAAAGGCAAGTGATTGATTGCATACTAAACAGCAGGGCGGTCCCAGCAATCACCCGCTTCTTTACACGAAAAGTCCAGCCCTTGTCATCTGTCATGTTTCCTGTCCTGCGTGAATAAGGTAGCAGAGGGGAGGGGGAGTGTGTCAGGGCTGGGCTCAGCCCTTCCTTCTCAGAGCTCTGTGCTCAGCTGTCGGTTAATTGCCAGTACTCTTTATTCCACAGTGACTCACCTGGTCTTCATTTGCTGCTCATCAGCTAGCTCTGCTGGCTATTTAAACTGCCTGGATCAGATCTCCTGTGCCGTCGCCTGGTAAACATATTCTCTGCTGTGTTTTCCTGTTAATGACTTTTGCCTTGCTGACTTCCCTTCTGGTTCCTGATCCTGTTTACTGCCTCTACTACGCTAATCTCTGGATTCCTGTTTCACTGGCTGGTTCCAACTACACGCTCTGGTTATTGAACCCTGGCATGTTTTGGCTACGTTTGCTCTGTTTGTACCATTTTATTAAAAAGTGTGATTTTTACTTCACTTCTGTCTCAGTCTGATTCATGGTTCCTGACAGTGTGCAAGTGCTGCAATCTTATGGAAGGGGCAGTCCATGGGCCGGGTAAATTGAGGACCCATGATGTAGTGTAAGGGCCTGCCTGATTGCATACAAATTGAAAGTGTTTAGGTTTTTTTCTATTGAAAATGGCTTTGTCAAGGGCTTTCTCACACCAAGGATGGGTTTGAGAACTATCTTGATTTGATACCATGTAAATCCTCTATATACATACAGAAGGCAGGCTGAAAATTCAAAAGGGTGCTAAGACAATAAAATCACTAATAAAGTGCATGTAAGACCAATTTTTTTTTTATTTATTTCTTTGTGTGCTTTGAATAGAGAAAGTGTTAAAACCCCTGTTTACTCTGCTAGTGAGATTCAGCCTCTCTAAAATCTATATCTGACAACTGTTGATGTACAATGGAAATAAAATCATCAATATAACAAAAGAAGAACGTGAAACAATAGAGGTTAGTGTCTCCAAAGACATGGTTCTCTCCACGCCACCCCATATATAGGTTGGCATAAGTGGGTGCAAACTTGGTGCCCATTGAATCACCACATCTTTGGAGAGAGTAGATGATCTTCTTTGGGATTGTAGTACTAGGAATAGGATGGGGATACAAGAAGTATGACTCTCAAATGGTTTATTTTGTGACCCATTTTAGTTTGGAGCTTAAAAGGTTAAACATATTATACACAACAGGTACTTACCTATACCACAGGTTGATGCTGAGTTTAATAAGGTACTGACTCCAGGGATTTTATTTGTGGCCAAGTGTAGGTATCCACAGTTGACAATGTACAGTCTCCTACTGTGGATGAGTGGTGCAGCGCTAATCCTAGGTGTAAACACTCAAATGGTTTAAAATGGGGTCATAATATAAATAACAAGGTGTATGACAATAATAGTGAGTAGTGAAAAAGAACCTATGGGATAATGAATAAAATCATTGAATGTCACTAGCCAGTAAGTGCGATCGCTAATAAATATCGTGTTAAAACTTGAATCTCTAAGGTATAAACCGTAAATAACAAAGACCAGTGTGTATAAATAATAAATCATAAATAAATAAAGTACAGCTTAATAAAATTGAGATGCATAAAAAGTACAACAGTGACAATGTGCAGTGTGTAGACACTGTGCGTTTTAAACTTGGCTACTCCTCAAGGTGCATACAGTGTTAGGTATTCAAACCTAGATAAAGTGCAAAGAATGTGCAAAAAGGAACCAAAACTCCTAGGTACATGAAATGATATCCCAAAATTAAAGTCTATATATAAAAGGTATTAGCACGAAAAAAATGTCCTTAAGAATAAAGTGAACTCTGTGACAGTGATGTGCTGGCATGCGCATGTGGCAGTTAAAGTGCCAAGTGACTTGAAAACTCGTGCTTCTTCGTGTGCAAACACTTCGGTGGGTAATGGCCCCTTACCTCACAGCAATGGGGCAACAGCATATGACCAGAGGGCTCTTTATCTCATCCTCCTAGAGGCTCCTGCGCGTCCCTGACCGTCCTCACAGTAATGGGGCAGCCGCATATGACCAAGGGCTCTTTAACTCATCCACCTATGAATTCCTGCACATCCCTCACTCTCCTAGGATAAAGTTTCCCTCAGGTACGATGCAGGAATGTATAAAAGATAATAAAGTGGAGAGAGAGCCCAATAGTGTAATTCCGTTTCAACGATAGTATTTTATTTAGGCAAAAAACAGGTACTCACATTTGGCAATTAGGAAAACACAATTGTATCCAACGAGCGGCGAGCTCGTCTGCTTCTCACTGTGTATACAGCCTATCCCGTCCCTACGCGTGATGTCACACCACACGTGACTTCTTCAGGGGATGAATATAGGCTGGGAAAGTGTCCTTAAATAGTTTGATATTGGCCGGCTATGGGCGGCCATTTTCTCGAAGTTACATGTATTGGTATACGGCGGCCATTTTCCTAGAGATTTATTGTATAGTTCAAGTTCCGCTTTGTGATGAATATCAGCTGACTTACAATGGCCAATAGAGGCTGTCTGCTGTTTTAGTATCGCTTGTACTGTCAGCAGAGGGAGACACATAAGTTGTCTCTAATAGAGCGAGGTGAACGAACAGTTTGCGGATTGTACTAATATTAATTAGATAAGTGATTTGCGTCCGCCTTAGCTTGGTGAAAAAGGCAGAGCTTAAAATAATAGGATATTAAAACCGAAGGAAGGGAGAAGCTGGAGACACTAGTGTTTTTAAAATTAAAAACAAACATAATGCAAAACTACTAGTCTATATATGACCAATATATAAAAACAATAATGCATAAATTATCTAAAATACCAATGTTAATTTATTAACAAAAAGGGCTGTAGCCTATTCGAATGTATGTAAAAATACTGTGTCTGTGTATGTATATGTATCTTAGAATAAAAAGATAAAAATTAATTAATAAATGGTCAAGGCCAAGTAAAAATTAAAATTAAAAATTGAAAATTAAAAATTAAAGATAGAGGAGAGACAGCTCCTACAGGGACTTGTAGCTACTTGCAGATAGTCCTATTGGATAGTGAGGAGGAATGTAATTGCATAAAAAAGCTACCAGGAAATATAGACAGGGGAGGGATCCTGTAATCTAATTCCCAAAAAAATATATATATACCAGGAAAAACTCCCACCGTGGAGGATAATCAACATATGGTTAAAGGTGGAGGCCTTACCAAGCAATGGCTTGTGTACTTGAGGGGTACTAGGTGGGCCGACTGTTTGGTAGCTAAAAGTCCATATTACATAAACATATGTTTTAAACATAAAATTAATTAAAAAATCTGGATTGGTTGAAAACCTCTATTGTTAAAAATTCTCATTCTAAAAATCACTCAGGAAACAATTAAGGTCAAATTCTATGTTTAGGCCGCGGGGCCAGAAAGTATCCAAGGTAAAGATCCATTTGGATTCCAATTTACTTAGAGCTCTTACTTTGTGGCCCCCCCGCCAATGCTTAATGTATGGAGTAATACCCCAGAAAGTCAAGTGGGTAGGGTCTTTGTTATGACAGATAAGGAAATGTTTTGATACACAGTGTTTTTCATAACCGTTAAGGATATTTTTCACGTGTTCCTTAATCCGGACTCTCAGGGGTCTTTTTGTGCGGCCTACGTACTGAAGGCCGCAGCTACATTCGAGTGCGTATACTGCCCCTTCCGTGTTACAGCAAATGAAATCTTTGATTTCATAGCTTTCGCCAGTACTAGTAGAGGTAAAATTGAACACTTTCTGGTTTGGTCGTTTGGTCCTGAGGCAGGCAAAGCACCTCTTGCATGGAAAGAAACCATTTCCTGAGAAAAAAGTAAAAGGTTTCTTGGGTGGGTCCACAACGTTTTTTACTAGTAAATCCCTAATCGTCGGTGCCTTTTTATATATGAATTTCGGGTTCTCAGGGAGGATTTCTTGCAGTTGCTTATCTGACCGTAGAATATGCCAATGGCGCTTTATTATTCTTTCAATTTTCCTGTATTGTACATTGAAGTCTAGAATCAAAGGTATCCCCTCTACTGGATTTTTCGGTTGTGTGATTTTTTCTCTAATCAATTCGTTCCGGTCCAGTTTGGAGACTTCATCGATTTTAGTCTTGATAAATTTCTGATCATAGCCTTTTGCCGTGAATCTTTCTCCCATTTTCTCTGCCTGTTCAAAGTATGTGTCTATTTTGGTGCAGTTTCTCTTTATCCGCATCAATTGCCCTTTCGGGATGTTATAAATCCAGTTTTTGTGATGGCAACTTGTGGTTGGGAGGTAGCTGTTTCTATCAACCCCCTTAAAGTGCGTTTTCGTGCTGAATGTGGAGTTATTTAGTGAAATCTCTAGATCTAAAAAGTTAATTTTTTCTGAGCTAACATCCCAAGTAAGTGAGATGTTTCTATCATTGTTGTTCAGTTTCATAAGGAATTCGATTAGATGTCCTTCTTCTCCATCCCATAGTATGAAAATGTCGTCAATATATCTTTTATATATGACGAGTTGGCTTGGGCGCTCGCTAAACACATTATATTCTTCCCACTGTGCCATGAACAGGCCGGCTATGCTCGGGGCAAATCTGGCACCCATGGCCACCCCAGTCTGTTGGTGGTAATAAGATCCATCGTACCAGAAATAGTTGTTTTTAAGACTAAATTCTAGACATTTAATAAGGAATTTTCTCTGTGTGCACGGGAGTTCGGTATATTTCCTTAAACCCCATTTTGCTGCTTCACAGGCCCTATGGTGAGGGATAATTGTGTATAACGCTGATACATCAGCCGTAGCCATAACCCATGGTCTATCCTCTCCTTGGATATTGTCTATGACCCTTAGCATCTCTTTACTGTCTTTCAGATAAGCTTCAGTTTTCTGAACCGCCGGCTGCAAAAAAACATCTATATACTGACCCATCCTGGCTGTAATTGACTCTATGCCATTCACTATCGGCCTAGGTGGTGGGTCAGTTTTATTTTTATGTAGTTTAGGGACTGAATAAATAATTGGCGTCCGACAGGATTCTGGTATGAGAAATCTCGCTTCTTTTTTATTCAGTATCGCCTTTTTCACTCCCAGATGGACCACTTGTTCAAGCGATTTACGGCATCCAAAAACTGGATTCTTCAATAATTTTGTGTAAGTGTTGCTATCATTCAGCATAGTAGTCATTGTATTGTGATATTGTTCTTTAGAGAGTATCACAATCCCCCCTCCCTTATCTGCCGGTCGGATGACAATATCTCGCCTTTTGGATAATTTGCGGATTCCACTTTTGATATGGTTGGGTTCTTCTTTTCTCTTGATTTTTACTTCTTTTATTTCATCCAAAACAATTTTTTTAAAAACATCAATATGTTTATTATCTTTTGCTGGCGGGTTAAAAACTGATTTGTTCCTGAGTGAACTATGTAAAAAACCATTATCTGGTGGCTGTGTTACTCTAGATATTGGGGGATTTCCTACCATATATTTTTGTAAATTTAATTTTCGTACAAATTTCTGGATTCCAATGTAGGTCTCGAATTTGTTAAGGTTTTTTGTGGGTGCGTATTTCAACCCTTTGTCGAGCACCCCAATTTCTTCATGTGTCAATGTCAGCCCACTAAGATTAAAAATCCCCTCTCCTTTTATTCTCTCTTTCTTTTGCTGTCTCTTGCCGGATCTTCGTCCTCTCTTTTTTCGGGGCTTTTTCTGGGGCCCCGCATTTCGTCTGGATATCTCACTGGATGGTTTTCCCTGCTCCGGTCTAAAAAAGGCCTGTTTGATTCTTGGTCTCCGTAAGGTGGAGGGTAAGGTCTTACTGATCTTTCATCTCCTTCTCTATTATCCAAGGGAGCATAATAGTTGTAAGTAGGGATAGGGCTCCGCTCATCCTGCCTGTAGTTCCTATATGGTGGTCCTCTTCTGTCATCATATCTGTAGTCTTGTGTGGGACTTCTTTCTCTTGGTCTATAGTATTCCAAATCTCTGTTTTCTCTATATTCTTGCATAGGTCTCCTTTGGTCTCTATATTCATACGGTGGACCTCTGTAATCTCGTTCTTCGTATGGAGGTCTGTGCCAGTTGTTCCGATTGTAGGGTCTTCTGTTATTCTTCCCATAATATGGTTTTCTTCCTCCATTCCGTGGTGTCCGATTATTTTGTTGAGGCCTCCTCTCATTTCGATGTGGCGTATAGCTTTGATATTCGTTATTTCTTCCATCGCTCCCTCTTTGTCTAGGTGTCATGGTTCTATTTTCTTCTCTAGGGTCTTGATGGCTTCTGACTTCTGTGGCTGGCTTGGGTGGTTCGTTTTGTGGTTGAGGATGAAGTCTTACCGTTTTTTCCGGTGTGGAATATGTAGATGAACATTCTACTTTTCCCAATTGGCTTTGCCATTTGAACACTTGGTCATTACGAAAATCGTTTGTATCTCTCGTGTGTTTCTTGCTTTTCCTTTGTTGCACTTCTTTATCTTTTTTAGCAAGGTCCTTGTTCAATTGGGTCATTAGAGTTTTATATTCAGTCGTGTCTTTGTATTGTTCAATATTTCCTTTAAGATCTGTAATATTCTGATCTATTATCTTGTTTTTCCTCCTTTTTCTATCTAACAAAAATCCTATAAGTTCTAGGCCTTTGTCGTTGAAAAATTTATACCACTCTTCATTAGATTCCTTATCAGTGAGCCCATCATTTGGGGGGACATCCCACCTTAGCCTTCTGGGGACAATACTTTCCTTAAGGTATGTCTCAAAGGTGCAGATGTCCCACCAAAGGCTCACTTTCTTTTCCATGTTGTGCCCTAGTTTGCGCATAAGGCTTTCAAGGTCTAAGTTACTACTAGTTTGTGTTTTTGTAATATTAAATACTTCTTCTAAATTCACTTGCCTCTTTTCCATATATGAAAATACATCCATGATTGCCGCAAGAATGGGGAGTGTATGAGGTAGGTAAGTATTAAATTAGCAAAAATATTCCTGCGCTATCAAGTATGGGAAAAAGGCTGGAGGTGGAAAAGCTGCGTGCACCTATTCGGGTAAACACCTGACCTTAAGATTGATACTGTGGATGAGTGGTGCAGCGCTAATCCTAGGTGTAAACACTCAAATGGTTTAAAATGGGGTCATAATATAAATAACAAGGTGTATGACAATAATAGTGAGTAGTGAAAAAGAACCTATGGGATAATGAATAAAATCATTGAATGTCACTAGCCAGTAAGTGCGATCGCTAATAAATATCGTGTTAAAACTTGAATCTCTAAGGTATAAACCGTAAATAACAAAGACCAGTGTGTATAAATAATAAATCATAAATAAATAAAGTACAGCTTAATAAAATTGAGATGCATAAAAAGTACAACAGTGACAATGTGCAGTGTGTAGACACTGTGCGTTTTAAACTTGGCTACTCCTCAAGGTGCATACAGTGTTAGGTATTCAAACCTAGATAAAGTGCAAAGAATGTGCAAAAAGGAACCAAAACTCCTAGGTACATGAAATGATATCCCAAAATTAAAGTCTATATATAAAAGGTATTAGCACGAAAAAAATGTCCTTAAGAATAAAGTGAACTCGGTGACAGTGATGTGCTGGCATGCGCATGTGGCAGTTAAAGTGCCAAGTGACTTGAAAACTCGTGCTTCTTCGTGTGCAAACACTTCGGTGGGTAATGGCCCCTTACCTCACAGCAATGGGGCAACAGCATATGACCAGAGGGCTCTTTATCTCATCCTCCTAGAGGCTCCTGCGCGTCCCTGACCGTCCTCACAGTAATGGGGCAGCCGCATATGACCAAGGGCTCTTTAACTCATCCACCTATGAATTCCTGCACATCCCTCACTCTCCTAGGATAAAGTTTCCCTCAGGTACGATGCAGGAATGTATAAAAGATAATAAAGTGGAGAGAGAGCCCAATAGTGTAATTCCGTTTCAACGATAGTATTTTATTTAGGCAAAAAACAGGTACTCACATTTGGCAATTAGGAAAACACAATTGTATCCAACGAGCGGCGAGCTCGTCTGCTTCTCACTGTGTATACAGCCTATCCCGTCCCTACGCGTGACGTCACACCACACGTGACTTCTTCAGGGGATGAATATAGGCTGGGAAAGTGTCCTTAAATAGTTTGATATTGGCCGGCTATGGGCGGCCATTTTCTCGAAGTTACATGTATTGGTATACGGCGGCCATTTTCCTAGAGATTTATTGTATAGTTCAAGTTCCGCTTTGTGATGAATATCAGCTGACTTACAATGGCCAATAGAGGCTGTCTGCTGTTTTAGTATCGCTTGTACTGTCAGCAGAGGGAGACACATAAGTTGTCTCTAATAGAGCGAGGTGAACGAACAGTTTGCGGATTGTACTAATATTAATTAGATAAGTGATTTGCGTCCGCCTTAGCTTGGTGAAAAAGGCAGAGCTTAAAATAATAGGATATTAAAACCGAAGGAAGGGAGAAGCTGGAGACACTAGTGTTTTTAAAATTAAAAACAAACATAATGCAAAACTACTAGTCTATATATGACCAATATATAAAAACAATAATGCATAAATTATCTAAAATACCAATGTTAATTTATTAACAAAAAGGGCTGTAGCCTATTCGAATGTATGTAAAAATACTGTGTCTGTGTATGTATATGTATCTTAGAATAAAAAGATAAAAATTAATTAATAAATGGTCAAGGCCAAGTAAAAATTAAAATTAAAAATTGAAAATTAAAAATTAAAGATAGAGGAGAGACAGCTCCTACAGGGACTTGTAGCTACTTGCAGATAGTCCTATTGGATAGTGAGGAGGAATGTAATTGCATAAAAAAGCTACCAGGAAATATAGACAGGGGAGGGATCCTGTAATCTAATTCCCAAAAAAATATATATATACCAGGAAAAACTCCCACCGTGGAGGATAATCAACATATGGTTAAAGGTGGAGGCCTTACCAAGCAATGGCTTGTGTACTTGAGGGGTACTAGGTGGGCCGACTGTTTGGTAGCTAAAAGTCCATATTACATAAACATATGTTTTAAACATAAAATTAATTAAAAAATCTGGATTGGTTGAAAACCTCTATTGTTAAAAATTCTCATTCTAAAAATCACTCAGGAAACAATTAAGGTCAAATTCTATGTTTAGGCCGCGGGGCCAGAAAGTATCCAAGGTAAAGATCCATTTGGATTCCAATTTACTTAGAGCTCTTACTTTGTGGCCCCCCCGCCAATGCTTAATGTATGGAGTAATACCCCAGAAAGTCAAGTGGGTAGGGTCTTTGTTATGACAGATAAGGAAATGTTTTGATACACAGTGTTTTTCATAACCGTTAAGGATATTTTTCACGTGTTCCTTAATCCGGACTCTCAGGGGTCTTTTTGTGCGGCCTACGTACTGAAGGCCGCAGCTACATTCGAGTGCGTATACTGCCCCTTCCGTGTTACAGCAAATGAAATCTTTGATTTCATAGCTTTCGCCAGTACTAGTAGAGGTAAAATTGAACACTTTCTGGTTTGGTCGTTTGGTCCTGAGGCAGGCAAAGCACCTCTTGCATGGAAAGAAACCATTTCCTGAGAAAAAAGTAAAAGGTTTCTTGGGTGGGTCCACAACGTTTTTTACTAGTAAATCCCTAATCGTCGGTGCCTTTTTATATATGAATTTCGGGTTCTCAGGGAGGATTTCTTGCAGTTGCTTATCTGACCGTAGAATATGCCAATGGCGCTTTATTATTCTTTCAATTTTCCTGTATTGTACATTGAAGTCTAGAATCAAAGGTATCCCCTCTACTGGATTTTTCGGTTGTGTGATTTTTTCTCTAATCAATTCGTTCCGGTCCAGTTTGGAGACTTCATCGATTTTAGTCTTGATAAATTTCTGATCATAGCCTTTTGCCGTGAATCTTTCTCCCATTTTCTCTGCCTGTTCAAAGTATGTGTCTATTTTGGTGCAGTTTCTCTTTATCCGCATCAATTGCCCTTTCGGGATGTTATAAATCCAGTTTTTGTGATGGCAACTTGTGGTTGGGAGGTAGCTGTTTCTATCAACCCCCTTAAAGTGCGTTTTCGTGCTGAATGTGGAGTTATTTAGTGAAATCTCTAGATCTAAAAAGTTAATTTTTTCTGAGCTAACATCCCAAGTAAGTGAGATGTTTCTATCATTGTTGTTCAGTTTCATAAGGAATTCGATTAGATGTCCTTCTTCTCCATCCCATAGTATGAAAATGTCGTCAATATATCTTTTATATATGACGAGTTGGCTTGGGCGCTCGCTAAACACATTATATTCTTCCCACTGTGCCATGAACAGGCCGGCTATGCTCGGGGCAAATCTGGCACCCATGGCCACCCCAGTCTGTTGGTGGTAATAAGATCCATCGTACCAGAAATAGTTGTTTTTAAGACTAAATTCTAGACATTTAATAAGGAATTTTCTCTGTGTGCACGGGAGTTCGGTATATTTCCTTAAACCCCATTTTGCTGCTTCACAGGCCCTATGGTGAGGGATAATTGTGTATAACGCTGATACATCAGCCGTAGCCATAACCCATGGTCTATCCTCTCCTTGGATATTGTCTATGACCCTTAGCATCTCTTTACTGTCTTTCAGATAAGCTTCAGTTTTCTGAACCGCCGGCTGCAAAAAAACATCTATATACTGACCCATCCTGGCTGTAATTGACTCTATGCCATTCACTATCGGCCTAGGTGGTGGGTCAGTTTTATTTTTATGTAGTTTAGGGACTGAATAAATAATTGGCGTCCGACAGGATTCTGGTATGAGAAATCTCGCTTCTTTTTTATTCAGTATCGCCTTTTTCACTCCCAGATGGACCACTTGTTCAAGCGATTTACGGCATCCAAAAACTGGATTCTTCAATAATTTTGTGTAAGTGTTGCTATCATTCAGCATAGTAGTCATTGTATTGTGATATTGTTCTTTAGAGAGTATCACAATCCCCCCTCCCTTATCTGCCGGTCGGATGACAATATCTCGCCTTTTGGATAATTTGCGGATTCCACTTTTGATATGGTTGGGTTCTTCTTTTCTCTTGATTTTTACTTCTTTTATTTCATCCAAAACAATTTTTTTAAAAACATCAATATGTTTATTATCTTTTGCTGGCGGGTTAAAAACTGATTTGTTCCTGAGTGAACTATGTAAAAAACCATTATCTGGTGGCTGTGTTACTCTAGATATTGGGGGATTTCCTACCATATATTTTTGTAAATTTAATTTTCGTACAAATTTCTGGATTCCAATGTAGGTCTCGAATTTGTTAAGGTTTTTTGTGGGTGCGTATTTCAACCCTTTGTCGAGCACCCCAATTTCTTCATGTGTCAATGTCAGCCCACTAAGATTAAAAATCCCCTCTCCTTTTATTCTCTCTTTCTTTTGCTGTCTCTTGCCGGATCTTCGTCCTCTCTTTTTTCGGGGCTTTTTCTGGGGCCCCGCATTTCGTCTGGATATCTCACTGGATGGTTTTCCCTGCTCCGGTCTAAAAAAGGCCTGTTTGATTCTTGGTCTCCGTAAGGTGGAGGGTAAGGTCTTACTGATCTTTCATCTCCTTCTCTATTATCCAAGGGAGCATAATAGTTGTAAGTAGGGATAGGGCTCCGCTCATCCTGCCTGTAGTTCCTATATGGTGGTCCTCTTCTGTCATCATATCTGTAGTCTTGTGTGGGACTTCTTTCTCTTGGTCTATAGTATTCCAAATCTCTGTTTTCTCTATATTCTTGCATAGGTCTCCTTTGGTCTCTATATTCATACGGTGGACCTCTGTAATCTCGTTCTTCGTATGGAGGTCTGTGCCAGTTGTTCCGATTGTAGGGTCTTCTGTTATTCTTCCCATAATATGGTTTTCTTCCTCCATTCCGTGGTGTCCGATTATTTTGTTGAGGCCTCCTCTCATTTCGATGTGGCGTATAGCTTTGATATTCGTTATTTCTTCCATCGCTCCCTCTTTGTCTAGGTGTCATGGTTCTATTTTCTTCTCTAGGGTCTTGATGGCTTCTGACTTCCGTGGCTGGCTTGGGTGGTTCGTTTTGTGGTTGAGGATGAAGTCTTACCGTTTTTTCCGGTGTGGAATATGTAGATGAACATTCTACTTTTCCCAATTGGCTTTGCCATTTGAACACTTGGTCATTACGAAAATCGTTTGTATCTCTCGTGTGTTTCTTGCTTTTCCTTTGTTGCACTTCTTTATCTTTTTTAGCAAGGTCCTTGTTCAATAGGCTACAGCCCTTTTTGTTAATAAATTAACATTGGTATTTTAGATAATTTATGCATTATTGTTTTTATATATTGGTCATATATAGACTAGTAGTTTTGCATTATGTTTGTTTTTAATTTTAAAAACACTAGTGTCTCCAGCTTCTCCCTTCCTTCGGTTTTAATATCCTATTATTTTAAGCTCTGCCTTTTTCACCAAGCTAAGGCGGACGCAAATCACTTATCTAATTAATATTAGTACAATCCGCAAACTGTTCGTTCACCTCGCTCTATTAGAGACAACTTATGTGTCTCCCTCTGCTGACAGTACAAGCGATACTAAAACAGCAGACAGCCTCTATTGGCCATTGTAAGTCAGCTGATATTCATCACAAAGCGGAACTTGAACTATACAATAAATCTCTAGGAAAATGGCCGCCGTATACCAATACATGTAACTTCGAGAAAATGGCCGCCCATAGCCGGCCAATATCAAACTATTTAAGGACACTTTCCCAGCCTATATTCATCCCCTGAAGAAGTCACGTGTGGTGTGACGTCACGCGTAGGGACGGGATAGGCTGTATACACAGTGAGAAGCAGACGAGCTCGCCGCTCGTTGGATACAATTGTGTTTTCCTAATTGCCAAATGTGAGTACCTGTTTTTTGCCTAAATAAAATACTATCGTTGAAACGGAATTACACTATTGGGCTCTCTCTCCACTTTATTATCTTTTATACATTCCTGCATCGTACCTGAGGGAAACTTTATCCTAGGAGAGTGAGGGATGTGCAGGAATTCATAGGTGGATGAGTTAAAGAGCCCTTGGTCATATGCGGCTGCCCCATTACTGTGAGGACGGTCAGGGACGCGCAGGAGCCTCTAGGAGGATGAGATAAAGAGCCCTCTGGTCATATGCTGTTGCCCCATTGCTGTGAGGTAAGGGGCCATTACCCACCGAAGTGTTTGCACACGAAGAAGCACGAGTTTTCAAGTCACTTGGCACTTTAACTGCCACATGCGCATGCCAGCACATCACTGTCACAGAGTTCACTTTATTCTTAAGGACATTTTTTTCGTGCTAATACCTTTTATATATAGACTTTAATTTTGGGATATCATTTCATGTACCTAGGAGTTTTGGTTCCTTTTTGCACATTCTTTGCACTTTATCTAGGTTTGAATACCTAACACTGTATGCACCTTGAGGAGTAGCCAAGTTTAAAACGCACAGTGTCTACACACTGCACATTGTCACTGTTGTACTTTTTATGCATCTCAATTTTATTAAGCTGTACTTTATTTATTTATGATTTATTATTTATACACACTGGTCTTTGTTATTTACGGTTTATACCTTAGAGATTCAAGTTTTAACACGATATTTATTAGCGATCGCACTTACTGGCTAGTGACATTCAATGATTTTATTCATTATCCCATAGGTTCTTTTTCACTACTCACTATTATTGTCATACACCTTGTTATTTATATTATGACCCCATTTTAAACCATTTGAGTGTTTACACCTAGGATTAGCGCTGCACCACTCATCCACAGTATCAATCTTAAGGTCAGGTGTTTACCCGAATAGGTGCACGCAGCTTTTCCACCTCCAGCCTTTTTCCCATACTTGATAGCGCAGGAATATTTTTGCTAATTTAATGTACAGTCTCCTAGTTTGCTTCAATGCAGTAGAAATCAACGTACATGGCTGGACACCCTGGGCATGATCTGGTGCGGGTCCACTCGTTGTTTGAAGTGTCTCTATCTGGGCAATGCCCACTCTTTCTGTCAATGGTTACTCATTTATTATTGGTAAGTTGGTGAATTGTCACATAAGGTATGTAATCTGTATTATTTTTGTGTGATCTGCTACAAACAATATGTTGGCAGAACTGCAAGACAGTTAAGTAACCCTTTCAACAAAAATCTTAAGATGCACATTATAGAAAGGATCAACAACCCCATTAAGGGGAGATGATCAATTTTCCTTACCATTTAGAGGAGAAGTATATTGGTTCATTAACTTTGAGACCAAAATTCTAAAAGCAATAAGATTTGAATTTGTTACCCACAAATATGAATGAATTGATAATATACCCAGGTTCTCTTTTCTATAATTTTATTTAGCTTTCTGGGTTCTATATCCTTTTTCTCCCTTATTTTTCCTTTAGCCATAACGTTTTCCTTCCTTCCCTCCTTCCCATTGTTTTTTTGTTATTCTTTCTCCTCTATTCTCTTTAGAATTGTGCAATCATTTAGCACTGACTATTATCTGTTCCGCTGGACAGATGGGGAACTGAGCCCCATCTGTCTGTTTTTAGCGGAGTGGATCGGCATACATATGTCCGCTGACATCCGCTGCTCCACAGAGAGCAATGGATGGTTTGATTGGGTCAGCCTGAAGAACTAACAGGCAGACCCGATCGATCCGTCACAGATGAACACTCTGTGTCATTCTGCTCTCTCCTGCTATTAGCATGTCCCTTGTAAGGACAAGTGCTGCAGCACAATTGACTGGCTCAGTTTCAGGTGCTTACTTAATATATACAGTCTCTCACAATAGTGAGCACACACCTCACATTTTTGTGAATATTTTATTATATCTTTTCATGTGACAACACTGAAGAAATTACACTTTGCTACAATATAAAAGTAGTGAGTGTACAGCTTGTATAACAGTGTAAATTTGCTGTCCCCTCAAAATAGCTCAACACACAGCCATTAATGTCTAAACCACTGGCAACAAAAGTGAGTACACCCCTAAGTGAAAATGTCCAAATTAAGCCCAATTAGCCATTTTCCCTCCCCAGTGTCATATGACTTGTTAGTGTTACAAGGTCTCAGGTGTGAATGGGGAGCAGGTGTGTTTAATTTGGTGTTACAGCTCTCACTCTCTGATACTGGTCACTGGAATTTCAACATGGCACCTCATGGCAAAGAACTCTCTGAGGATCTGAAAAAAAGAATTGTTGCTCTACATAAGGATGGCCTAGGCTATAAGAAGATTGCCAAGACCCTGAAACTGAGCTGCAGCACGGTGGCCAAGACCATACAGCGGTTTAACGGGACAGGTTCCACTCAAAACAGGGCTCGCCATGGACGACCAAAGATGTTGAGTGCACGTGCTCAGCGTCATATCCAAAGCCGCAAACAGTTTGCTGAAGACAAGCAGACTAAGGACAAGGATTACTAGGATAATGTCCTGTGGAACTAATGATACCAAGATAAACTTAATTGGTTTTAGATGGTGTCAAACATGTGTGGCGGCAACCAGATGAGGAGTACAAAGACAAGTGTGTCTTGCCTATAGTCAAGCATGGTGGTGGGAGTGTCATGGTCTGGGACTGCATGAGTGCTACAAGCACTGGAAAGCTATAGTTCATTAAGGGAACCATGAATGCCAACATGTACTGTGACATGAACATGAACCCCTCCCTTCGGAGACTGGGCCACAGGGCAGTATTCCAACGACCCCAAACACACCTTCAAGACGACCACTGCCTTGCTAAAGAAGCTGAGGTGATGGACTGTCCAAGCATGTCTCCAGACCTAAACCCTATTGAGCATCTGTGGGGCATCCTCAAATGAAAGGGGGAGGAGCACAAGGTCTCTAACATCCACCAGCTCTGTGATGTCATCATGGAGGAGTCGAAGAGGACTCCAGTGGCAACCTGTGAAGCTCTGGTGAACTCCATGCCCAAGAGGGTTAAGGCTGTGCTGGAAAATAATGGTGGCCACACAAAATGTTGACACCTTGGGCCCAATTTGAACATTTTCACTTAGGGGTGTACTCACTTTTGTTACCAGCGGTTTAGACATTAATGGCTGTGCATTGAGTTATTTTGAGGGGACAGCAAATTTACACTGTTATACAAGCTGTACCCTCACTACTTTACATTGTAGCAAAGTGTCATTTCTTCAGTGTTGTCACATGAAGATATAATAAAATATTTACAAAAATGTGAGGGGATACTGTACCTTTACTTATGTTTTAAACAATGCGGTACCGCATTAAAGTACAGTTTACTTTATATATACCTGGAGTTCAGCTTAAAAAAAAAAGTTTTCCTGTGGTCATATGTTCTATACATATGACAAAGGTGGCTAGGTCATAAGATTTGCTTTCCTATGTAAAGCATGTCTAAAATGACATGGGAGGTGAAGATCACGCAATTATGGATAACATGTCACAATTCTTTTTGCAGCAGAGACAGAAATTTAAAAAAAACAATGGTTCCTTTTAAATTTTCTTGTAAGCCATCTGCATAATTTGGCAGTTTTGCTGGGAAATATATCTTTGATCTCTGCATCCATGTTTTGCAGACAAACAAAGTAATTGCTCAGAAAGGCAAAATGAGTGCCAATCACTTAATGCACCAAATGTTATAGAACTGTGGTGTGGTTTTGCATTTCTTCCTGTAGATAGGTAGCTGCCGCCTGTGCTGTCTCCCAGCATGCCAGCACAATCTGTCATTTATCAAGCAGTGAATCATCTGCCTCATGGATTCATGGCTTACTACAAGGTTATGAAACAAATAATCTGTGTTTATACTGTGTAATTAAATTCTTTAGATCTGTCAGTCAATTGTTCTTCTTTTAACATGCAAATCATTACTCTTAATTCCCTTTACCTTCTTTCCTGCAGGCCAAAATCAGGCTAATTCGGCCCATTTTCAGCCAAAATGTGTTATCTTGTTTTGGACAGAACAGTTTAGTACAATAGGGAAAAGTTAGAACTTTGGTCAGGTTTTGTTTGCTGTCTGCACCTTCTTCTTCTGTTGACCCCCTTCCAGGGGCGGACTGACCATTGAGCCACTCGGGCACTGCCCGAGGGCCCTGGGCCACTAGGGGGCCCCATCAGGGTTGCCAGCCTTAGTAAAACCAGGGACAGTATGTATAAATCTGTGTTTTTTTAACATCTGTCTGTGTATACTGTGTGTACATGTATGTGAATACTGTGTGATTGTATACTGTGTGTTTATACTGTGTGGCTCCATAATCTCTAATTGCCTGGGGGCCCCATAATCTCCTATTGCCCGGGGGCCCCATGAGTTATCAGTCCACCCCTGCCCCCTTCCCTTTGTGTCCTGCCTTGGTTTCACATTTCTCATTTATCCAGGTCATGGTATAGCTAATAGGAGTTAATGACATTCAACTGGACATGTTTTGTGATGATGAAGATCTTTTGACAGCCTTCCAAGTAGCTCACTCAGTTCTGAGGTAGGGATTAGGGTCCCGCTTGTGGCCATACTATTACCACTGCCACCAAATGATGACTTTCCACAGTGCTGTCTCCATCCTAAAAAAAACAGATGGGCCACCTGCCTGCTAGACACCAAGGACATCATTTATTGCTAGGATGCCAGAGGCTGCAAAGTCATTGTTTGTTATTGTGCACCATTGATGATGTGAAATAAAAGAATGGGGGGATTCCCTCCCAAATCCATAGCAGATCCTTGTCTTAGAGGGCTGGGCTGGTTTTAAAGGGGGACCCCACACAGGAAAAAAAAGTGTGGGCATGACAAACAGCAGGTCAAATCTCACTGTGCTCCCACCAATATGTGACTGTAGCGCCCAGATCCCTCACTAGTCACATCACTAGTTCTGATTAGCAAAAACATACAGTGCTGTGAAAAAGTATTTGCCCCCTTCCTGTATTTTTTTCTTTTTGCATATTTTTCACACTTAAATGATTCAGGTCAAAATGTTTTAAAATTACACAAAGATAACCCAAGTAAATACAAAATGCAGTTTTTAAATGATGATTTGTTTATTAAAAAGGAAAAAAGATGTCCAAACCTGCCTGACCCTATGTGAAAAAGTAATTGCCCCTTAAACCTTAATAACTTGTTGTGCCATTCTTGACGGCAACAACTGCAATAAAGCATTTGCAATAACTGACAATGGGGCTTTCACATAATTATGGTGGAATTTTGTCCCACTCTTCTTTGCAGAATTGTTTTAATTCAGCCACATTGGAGGGTTTTTGACCATGAATGTCCTGTTTAAAGTCTGGCCACAGCATCTCAGTTGGATTTAGGTCCGGGCTTTGACTAGGCTGCTCCAAAACCTTGAATTTTTTCTTTTTTCTTTTGAGCCATTCAGAGGTGGACTTGCTGGTGTGTTTTGAAGCATTGTCCTGCTGCATAACCCAAGTGTGCTTGAGCTTGAGGTCACAAACAAATGGCCGGACATTCTCCTTCTGGATTTTCTGGTAGAGTGCAGAATTCATGGTTCCATCAATCATGGCAAGTTGTGTAGGTCCTGAAGCTGCAAAGCAGCCCCAGACTATCACACTACCATCATCATGTTTGACTGTTGGTATGATGTTAATTTTATGAAATGCTGTGTTAGTATTACGCCAGATGTAACGAAGCGCACACCTTCCAAAAAGTTCAACTTTTGTCTCATCAGTCCACAGAATATTTTCCCAAAAGTCTTCAGGATATTCAAGATGATTTTTGGCAAATGTGAGATGAGCCTTTGTGTTCTTTTTGGTCATCAGTGGCTTTCGTCTTGGAACTCTCCCATGGTTGATATTTTTGCCCAGTCTCTTTCCTATAGTTGAATGAACACTGACCTTAACCGAGGCAAGTGAGGCCTGCAGTTCTTTAGATGTTGTTCTGGTTTCCTTTATGACCACCTGCATGAGTCGTCATCGTGCCCTTTGAGTAATTCTGGTGGGTTGACCTCTCTATGGAAGGTTTCACCACTGTTCCAAGTTTTCTCCATTTATGGATAATGGCTCTCACCATGGTTTGCTGGAGACCCAACGCCTTAGAAATGGCTTTGTAACCCTTTCCAGACTGATACATGTCAATTACATTGTTGCTCATCTGTTCTTGAATTTCTTTAGAATGTGAATGTGAAAGTCTCATTGCCAGGTATTGCAAACGATTGATTGCAGTTGTTGCCACCAAGGGTGGCAAAACCAGTTATCAGGTTTAGGGGACAATCTCTTTTTCACATAGGGTCATGCAGGTTTGGACAGCTTTTTTCCCTTAATAAATGAAATCATCATTTAAAAACTGCATTTTGTATTTACTCGGGTTGTCTTTGTGTAATTTGATGATCTGAATCATTTAGGTGTGACAAATATGCAAAAAAATAAAAAAAATAGGAAGGGGCAAATATTTTTTAATAGCACTGTAGCATTTATAGCCACACTAGTAACTCAGTCAATTACAGTATCTCACAAAAGTGAGTACACCCCTCACATTTTTCTAAACTTTTTATTATATCTTTTAATGTGACAACACTGAAGAAATGACACTTTGCTACAATGTAAGGTAGTGAGTGTACAGCTTGTATAACAGTGTAAATTTGCTGTCCCCTCAAAATAACTCAACACACAGCCAATAATGTCTAAACTGCTGGCAACAAAAGTGAGTACACCCCTAAGTGAAAATGTCCAAATTGGGCCCAAAGTGTCAATATTTTGTGTGGCCATCATTATTTTCCAGTACTGCTTTAACCCTCTTGGGCATGGAGTTCAAAAGAGCTTCACAGGTTGCCACTGGGGTTCTCTTCCACTCCTCCATGATGACATCACAGAGCTGGGGGATGTTAGAGACCTTACGTTCCTCCACTTTCCATTTGAGGATGCCTCACAGATGCTCAATAGGGTTTAGGTCTGGAGACATGCTTGGCCGGTCCATTACCTTTACCCTCAGCTTCTTTAGCAAGCCAGTGGTCGTCTTGGAGGTGTGTTTGGGGTCGTTATCATGTTGGAATTCTGCCCTGCGGCCCAGTCTCCGAAGGGAGGGGGTCATGCTCTGCTTTAGTATGTTACAGTACATGTTGGCATTCATGGTTCCCTCAATGAACTATAGCTTCTCAGTGCCGATAGCACTCATGCATCCCCAAACCATGACACGCCCACCACAATGCTTGACTGTAGGCAAGACACACTTGTCTTTGTACTCCTCACCTGGTTGCCACCACACATGTTTGACACCATCTGAACCAAATAAGTTTATATTGATCTCATCAGACCACAGGACATGGTTCCAGTAATCCATGTCCTTAGTCTGCTTGTCTTCAGCAAACTGTTTACAGGCTTTCTTGTGCATTATCTTTAGAAGAGCTTCTTTCTGGGACGACAGCCATGCAGACCAATCTGATGCAGTGTGTGACATATGATCTGAGCACTGACAGGCTGACCCCTCACCCCTTCAACCTCTGCAGCAATGCTGGCAGCACTAATACGTCTATTTCCCAAAGTCAACCTCTGGATATGATGCTGAGCACGTGCACTCAACTTTTTTTCTTCGACCATGGCGAGGCCTTTCCTGAGTGGAACCTGTCCTGTTAAATCGCTGTATGGTCTTGGTCACCGTTCTGCAGCTCAGTTTCAGGGTCTTGGCAATCTTCTTTTAGCCTAGGCCATCTATTTTTCAGATCCTCAGAGAGTTCTGTATGTTCAGTATGAGAGAGTGAGAGCTATAACACCAAATTTAACACACCTGCTCCCCATTCACACCTGAGACCTTGTAACACTAACGAGTCACATGACACCGGGGAGGGAGAATGGCTAATTGGGTCCAATTTGGATATTTTCACTTAGGTGTTTACTCACGTTTGTTGCCAGCAGTTTAGACATTAATGGCTGCATGTTGAGTTATTTTGAGGGGACAGCAAATTCACACTGTTATACAAGCTGTACACTCACTACTTTACATTGTAGCAAAGTGTAATTTCTTCAGTGTTGTCACATGAAAAGATATAATAAAATATTTACAAAAATGTGAGGGGTGTACTCACTTTTGTGAGATACTGTATAAGTTTATATCTGAACACATCTGCAGTGCTGGACTGATACTCTTAAATGGTGCCAGGGAAAGACCAGGATGGCAGATTAAGGTGAGTAAACTGTGCTTTAAAAGCTGACTGGGGTAGAGGGGGGTGTAAGTGGTCAGGGATAGGGGGGTGTAGAATGTGTGGGGCAGACTTTATGGCTTCTTAAGTGATTAAATTATGTACTTGGAACACAATAATTTCAAAAACTTTAACACCTCCCTTCATGTTCTTGAACCATCAGCATCTACCTTGATATCTACTTTGAGTTACCCATATGGGTTTAAATGCTTTGGCAATTTGTTTAAGAATGCTACTTCAACATTACAAAATAAACCCAACTGAATATGACTGACTACTACTAGCTACATTTTATTGGTCTTACTGCAGTAAAAACACTACTTATCTACATTTTTGACCATTTTTTAAGGGTAAAGAAACTTTCCCACAAAGTTTCCCTACCCTTTTGCTCCCACACCCAGCAGTTGTAGACCACCTTTTCATCCCAAATCGCTGCATACCTAGATCTTGGTCTGAGATCAACTGCATTCTTTACTTTCACCCTCCGGCTTTTAAACCCAATGTCTGCACATGCACATTTGTTCCATAGGTTTTTATAGGGTTGGCAGACGGATAGGAAGAGATTCATCTACCAACCCTGTGGAAGTCTTTTGCCGCGTACACACGATCGAAAATTCGGCCAGCAAAAGACCGATGAGAGCTTTTGGTAGGAAAATGCGACCGTTTGTATGCTCCATTGGACTTTTGCTGGCCGAATTCCAGCCAGCAAAAGATTGAGAGCATGTTCTCAATTTTTAGGTCGGAAAAAGTTCCTATACGAAAATGCAATCGTCTGTAGCAATTCCGACGTGCAAAATTCCTACGCATGCTTGGAAACAATTCGAAGCATGCTCTGAAGCATTGAACTACATTTTCTCGGCTCGTTGTAGTGTTATACGTCACCGCATTCTTGACGGTCGAAAGTTCAGCGAACTTTTGTGTGACCGTGTGTATGCAAGGCAAGCTTTAGCGGAATCTTGAGTGAAAATACAATAGCTTTGCAGGATGAATTCCCTCATCAACACCGAGCGCGTTGATAGGGAATCGAAAATGCATCATCATATCTTTTTCCAACCGAAATCCCGATCGTGTGTACGCGGCATTAGAGGCTGAACTGCACATGCAAGGATCAAAAAGCTGGAAGAGAATGTAAACAATGTTGTAGGCCTCAGAAGGAGATCTAATTAACTATAGCAATTTGGGGGAAGAGGGTGGGCTACACTTAGGGTAGTGAGGGGCAAAACGTTAAGGAAATGTTGTGGAACAGTTTTCATATTCTATAGGTCTAATAATTGATTGCTTGGTACTGAATAGCCATAAATATTGGCAAGCAACAAGTGCAAAGTAAAGTAGACAACCCCTGATCTCTTGGCCTGGGAGTGGGATCTAATTAAGTATAGTAATTTGAGGGGCGAGAGTGGGCTACATCTGCCTAGGGTGGTGGGGGCAAAAGGGTGAAGGAAACTTTGTGGAAAAATGTATTTCCCTTCAAGGTGAATAATTGTTTGTTCTTTATTGAATGGCCATAGATATTAGAAAGCAACAGGTGCAAATCAAAGATGATGTTTGGACCTTAGTGTTTTGTAATATGTAACATTTAGATTTCTTTGCAAGGTTAAAGTGCATCTGTATTCAAACTATAGACACAGGTACACTGAAATAGTAGCAGGGGCATATAAGAAAGTTGGCAGGCTAACATGTCTCTGCTGCTGTATAAAGTAAGGGCAAAGGAGCTGAAAGTTCAGTGCATTTTGTAAAATTTGAGGATTTAGTTCTCCAGTCTATAAGATTACAGAATCTGTAATATCCTGATGTCCCCAGTCTGTACCGTTTCTTCTTTCATGCAAATTGTTTGATTCATTTCTTGTTATTTGTATTCCAATGTAATTGTGGCATTCAACCTTTTAGCTGGCCATAGATTGAAAT
This sequence comes from Lithobates septentrionalis, assembly GCA_037952835.1. Lineage (NCBI taxonomy): Eukaryota > Metazoa > Chordata > Amphibia > Anura > Ranidae > Lithobates > Lithobates septentrionalis. The sequence goes on along the minus strand of JBBDGP010000109.1, from coordinate 1,393,368 downwards.
TTGGCCAGTTCATCAGGGACCAGATGAATTTCAATCCATCTATGAGCAGGCTGGTTGTACAGAAGTCAATTTTTCGACTTCTGTACAGCCTGCTGGGTTTTATTTTTTTTGTTTTGCTCGATCAATGCAGCCGGTTATAGCCATCAACGCTGATTGTTGTATTCTGACAGCATAGAATTCTCCCCGCTGTCAAAATACCAAGCGCGTTGATAGGGAATCGAAAATGCATCATGTATGGCCTGCCTTTGTGCATTTATGTATCTGTTTGAAATATCATTTATTTACAGCATTGTTCGTCTCCCTTTTGTTGGCGGACCATCTTTTGTTGACAGGAGGATTTTATTTTTGATAAATATTTATATGAATTTTTGTATAGTATTATCAATAATCAAATATTAAGCGTCCAATATATTTACTGTTCTGTGCTTGTTCTATAAAGGTTTATTCGTGTAGTATGAATATAATGTTGCTAAGATCAGGAACAGTTTGTGCTGCTAGATTGCTACAAATGTACTTTAACAAGCAGTTTCAAGAAGATTGTCACAACAACTAGTGCTATAAAAATGGTTTCTTCACGTTCAGAATACACATATCCTCTGATTGCTTGATTATAATTCTCAGCTCCTGCCAATACTCATTTAAGTTCACTTTGTAGGAAACTTTCTTTAACTCTATAATGCAGGCGCGGCTTCTGTATTATGTGACCACCATGATTATTTCATGCGGTTTTTTTTTCATTTTGGATAGAGTAGAGATGTATTAGAACACCTGCCAGTTTTATTGCTGTCTGTGCCCCTGTTAAGGGGATCCCCCCACTCAATTGGTCCTGTTTACTGTACCTTTATCATTGAAAGTGCAAGTAAAAGAAATTATGCAAATTTTGGGTTGTCCCTAGAAAAGTAATAGAGGGGAAATCTTGCAATGGGTAAACAAGACATTCCCTTGATTTACACTTTTTGAGATGGGAATGAGGGACACCTATCAGCAAAAGTATGCAGGCATAGGACACACCCCTTGCTACGCCCCTTTAAAGGGGAATTGTACAAAAAAACAAGATTGGTTAAACCCACAAGTGATTTTTTTTTTACCACTACTATTCCTTTATATTGGCTTTCGGAATTTACAAATGCCACAATTTAGAAATCAGATGAAAGGTTTAGCACTGGAAAACACTTTTTGATAGATAAAAAGTGCATTTTATATACAGCTATATAGATCAGACCAGAATGAGGGACAAATGAGGAGGAATGAGGGACAGAGGGACATTGCTCCAAATCAGGGACAGTCCCTCGAAATCAGGGACAGTTGGGAGATATGTGTTTGTCTATAGGACAGGAAGTGAAGGGAAATCTCTGAAATGGGACACAGATGCTGAAAAGAAAACCTGACAGGGGTTAAAACCCTTACGATATCCAAAATGAAAAAAAAAACTTTTGTCTATAGTTCTACTTTAAAGCTACTGCATATATGCGTTACATGATCAGCAGGAGGTAAAAGAGACATTACAGTTTGTTTTTAAAATGTACACAGTGGGGTTGATTTACTAAAACTGGATAATGCAAAATCTGGTGCAGCTCGGCATCGAAACCAATCAGCTTCCAGGTTTTTTTGTCAAAGCTTAATTGGACAAGCTGCAGTTAGAAGTCGATTGGCACAGCTGCACCAGAGTTTGCACTCTCCTGTGTTTTTGTAAATCAAGTCCAGTGAGTTTTTTACATTTACCTTTAAGCCCACGTTCACACTGAGGGCCGGTTTGAAATCAACTGAACTCACATGATTTCAAAACGGCATTTTAGTCCGACATCCGGGGCAATTTGACAGACATCTGTGCGGGTTCATGCACAGATGTCTATTCAAATCGCCCCCGAAGTCGCCAAAGGTAGTGGAGGAACATATTTTGGGAATCGGTGCGGTGCCGCAAAGTCGGTGTCGCGCCAATTCGGACGGTGTCGTTGACGGCAATAGGTGGCAATTTGACATGTCAAAACGGGCCAATGTGAACGTGGGCTAAGCCACTTTAACAGGGGTGGACTCAGTTTAAATCAGCAATGGATCTGTCCACCGATCCCCTGCTGATCAGGGCATAGCGGATGCATGACACATCCATGTCCACTCAGTTTATGCAGACAGAGCCCACTCGGTGCCGGGTGTAAAAAAAAATCCACTGTCCATTTACAGTCAACTGCCCTCTGATCCTATCCGCCTAGATGAAGGGGGACAGATCCCCTTCCATTTGTTTTTTTGGATTGGAGGTTGGCGGGTATAAACATACACCAGTCTCTTTACACCCCCCTGTCCACAGGAGTGAATAAAAGGGTCCAATCAGGTCTGCCTGCAAAACTAAAAGGCAGACCTGATTGGAACGTTCGCGTGGACGTGGCCTAAGATGACTTTTACAAATTTAAACACAGTGAGGGAAAAAAGTATTTGAACCCCTGCTGATTTTGTACGTTTGCCCACTGACAAAGAAACGATCAGTCTATAATTTTAATGGTAGGTTTATTTTAACAGTGAGAGACAGAATAACAACAAAAATATCCAGAAAAACGCATTTTAAAAAAAGTTATAAATTGATTTGCATTTTAATGCGTGAAATAAGCATTTGATCCGCTATCAATCAGAAATATTTCTGTTTCCCAGGTGTCTTCTATACAGGTAACAAGCTGAGATTAGGAGCACTCTCTTAAAGGGAGTGTTCCTACTCTCAGCTTGTTACCTGTATAAAAGACACCTGTCCACAGAAGCAATCAGATCCCAATCTGACAAAGAGTTGTCCAAGGATGTCAGGGACAGGATTGTAGACCTACAAAAGGCTGGAATGGGCTACAAGACTAAAACTAAGCAGCTTGGTGAGAGGGTGACAACAGTTGCTGCAATTATTCGCAAATGGAAGAAACACAAAATAACTGTTAATCTCCCTCGTTCTGGGGCTCTATGCAAGATCTCACCTCGTGGAGTTTCAATGATAATGGGAATGGTGAGGAATCAGCCCAGAACTACAAGGGAGAATCTTGTCAATGATCTCAAGGCAGCTGGGACCATAGTCACCAAGAAAACAATTGGTAACACACTACGCCATGAAGGACTGAAATCCTGTAGCGCCCGCAAGGTCTGCTCAAGAAAGCACATGTACAGGCCCGTCTGAAGTTTGCTAATGAACATCTGAATGATTCAGAGGAGAACTGGGTGAAAGTGTTGTGGTCATTTGAGACCAAAATCAAGCTCTTTGGCATCAACTCAACTCTCCGTGTTTGGAGGAGGAGGAATGCTGCCTATGACCCCAAGAACACCATCCCCACCGTCAAGCATGGAGGTGGAAACATTATGCTTGGGGGTGTTTTTGTGCTAAGGGGACAGGACAAACTTAATTGCATCAAAGGGACGATGGATAGGGCCATGTACCATCAAATCTTGGGTAAGAACCTCCTTCCCTCAGCCAGGGCACTTGGAAAGCATCTGCATCAATGATTTGGAAAGGCTCTGCAAAGAGGAGTGGGACAAAATCCCTCCTGAGATGTGTGCAAACCTGGTGGCCAACTACAAGAAATCTGATTGCCACCAAGTAGTAAGTCATGTATTGGGAAGGGGTCAAATACTTATTTCACTCATTACAATGTAAATGAATTCATAACTTTTTTGAAATGCGTTTTTCTGCATATTTTTGTTGTTTTTCTGTCTCCCACTGTTAAGATAAACCTACCATTAAAATTATAGACTCATCATTTCTTTGTCAGTGGGCAAACGTACAAAATCAGCAGGGGATCAAGTAGTTTTTTTCCCTCATTGTACTTGCTGTTCTAGTTTTTGATCACAGCATTTATTATACAAATTTCTAAGGATACCACCTAGTGGTCTATTGTATAATAGTATATGGTCTATCAGGAAACATCATATGCATTCCCTTCTATAAGGGACTGTTGGGATAAGCTCATGTAAAGTCTATTTTCTTACAGTTCAGTCCTAACCCATAGACCTGCATTAACAGAGAGTTGTTGTGAAGCACTGCTACTGTGCAATAATACCAAGCACGAAGTACAACTTGCAAATGCATTGAGCAAATATGGATACCCCTATGTATACATATTTATAAACTAAACTACCCTGTTTCCCTGAAAATAAGACCTAGCGTGATTGTCGGTGATGACTGCAATATAAGCCCTACCCTCCAAATAAGCCCTACCCTGTTTCCCCGAAAATAAGCCCTACCCTGAAAAGAAGACCTACAAGGACTTTAACTAGGGCTTATTTGGGGGGGGGGGGGGGGTAGGGCTTATATTGCAGCCATCACCGACAATCACGCTAGGTCTTATTTTTGGGGAAACAGGGTATATAAGAAAAATATGTTTTAAACATGAATAGCTACTGATCTTATTTGCAATAAAGTGGAGCTTAAATAGGTTGCATTCAGGAAGCTTTTTATTGTAGAAAAGACTCCGTGGGGTTGATTTACTAAAGGCAAATTGACTGTGCACTTTGCAAAGTGCAGTTGCACTCTACAAGAGCAGTTGCTCCAGAGCTTAGTAAATGAGCAGAAGCTCTGCTGACTTCCATCATCCAATCACGTGCAAGCAAACATGCTGTTTTTTTAATTTTCCTTTGCATGTGATTGGGTGTTCTTTGCAAAGTGAAGCTTTACCTAATTTACTAAGCTCTGAAACAATTGCACCTGCAGAGTGCAACTGCACTTTGCAAAGTGCACAGTCTAGTTGCCTTTAGTAAATCAACCCCTGTATGTCGATTCCGCAATAAAAGCATCTTACCTGCCCGCTAGCAAGTCCCATAAGATTTTAAACTGAGCTGATAAACAATCTTGGCATTCTTTGGTACTGGGATGAATTAACTCCCCCGCTCGCATGTGGAAAAATTCTGGAAGAAGATGTCAGCGGTGACAAAGGAGAACACAGACTTTACTTCCACTTTAAAGCGGTGTTCCACCCATTTTTTAAATGTGCAGTCATTCTTATGGTCATCCAGACAACTATGCTAAATGACAATCATTTTTTTTTCTAAATACCCTTTTTCTATGTTTTTGGCTCTGGCCGCCTAGGTGATTACGTCACAAGGCGATTCCCATGGACTCCTGGGATATCAGTGTCATCTTTCCCAGGAGTCCATGAGAATCGCCTAATCCCGAAATCTCCCGTGATTTCCATACAGGAAATTACACGAACGGGAGGAGTTAGGCACTATTTTAGACTAAGACTATCTGCTGGGAGGAAGTGGAACCTCTCTTCTCAGGACCAGCCAGTATGGGACCAGCCAGGAAGAAACTTTGCAGCGCAGTGGCATTACTGCGCATGCGCAAGATCGGGAGGTGCATGCTGGGTAGCCAGAAAAAAGCGAAAATGAAGACAAGCAGGCTTCAGATGCCCTCAACAGCGAGCGACCCTGCCTGCTTCCAAGATCCGGTTAGTTTATAATTAGGGTTGTCCCGATACCAATACTAGCATCGGTATCGGGACCGATACCGAGCTTTTGCGTGAGTACTTGTACTCGCACAAATGCTCCAGATGCCTAATCCGATACCTGGGATGCGAGAGAGAGGCGGCGTGCAACAGGAAGTCAGCGGGTGGAGTAGAGAGCGAGTCCTCAAGCAGGTAAGCTGGCAGGGGTGCTGGGTGCAGCCGCATCATCCATCGGGATTGGTGACCGGAGCCGTCACATCCGGTAACTGAAGTGATGCTCCGTGTTGCCATCAGTGCTTGACGCCCCGCCGACGCCCATCTTGGTACACCCTGCATTTGGCCACATTACGCCAGCAGCGGAAATCTTGTTACACCCAGCCCATATAGTTCGGGCTGGGTGTAACAAGATGTCCGCTGCTGCTTTTATGCGGCCAAGTGCAGGGTGTACCAAGATAGCATAGCAAAATAGTTTAGTTTTCTTTCTTTTCCTCTCATGTCATTTATTTCAGGGCCTGCCCATCAGTGTCCATAAGTGCCAGCCATCAGTGCCAGCCACCTGTCAGTGCTCATCAGTCAGTGCCATCTCTCAGTGCCATCCATCAGTGCCAGCCATCAGTCAGTGCTCGTCAGTGCCATCTGTCAGTGCCATCTGTCAGTGACATCTGTCAGTGCCCATCCATCAGTGCCAGCCATCAGTCAGTGCCACCTGTCAGTGCCAGCCATCAGTGCATGCCACCTATCAGTGCTCATCAGTGCTGCATAATCAGTGCCACCTATCAGTGCAGTGCTCATCAGTGCTGCGTCAGTGCCACCTAGCAGTGCTCATCAGTCAGTGCGTGCCACCTATCAGTACCCATCAGTCAGTGCCTCCTATCAATGCCCATCTATCAGTGCCACTGCCAGCCATCAGTCAGTGCCACCTTTTAGTGCCCATCGGTCAGTGCCATCTATCAGTGCCAGCCATCAGTGCGTCACTGTCACATGACATTAAAAAAAAGTATCTGTAATCGGTATCGGTGAGTACTTGAAAAAAGTATCGGTACTTGTACTCGGTCTTAAAAAAAGTGGTATTGGGACAACTCTATTTATAATTATTTAATAAAAACAAAAAGGACCACATTGCTGACAGTATCGAAGTGTTCCAGTGGAAGTGGTAACAAATATGGGGAAGCTTTTAGAAAAAAATTTTATTGGGGGACTGGAACTCCGCTTTAAACTGGCTACCTTCACTTTTATACCTAAAAATAGTAGACTTCTCTACAACTAAACCTGGATGTGTGAAGCGCTTTCGTGGGACAGACCTAGGGTGGAAGGATGCAGTGTGTTTGTATCATGAAAGCTGTCAAGCTTTAGGGACTTCATTGGAGTGGCCCTTTTCAGGACAGTTTGCCAATGCCATGGGTGACTTAGTGGCAAAAAAAATTTTGGTTGAGGAGCCAAGTATCTTGTCTGTGGTGAGCTGGTGAATGGCACGACCTGCTGTGCTGGCTGCAGGACCCAGAGGCCATGGAGGTGACTCCAACGATTAAGGGAACAGGTGGTGGTAGCTGCTGGCAATGGGCCTAGTGGGCACAATGGTTGGGGGAGCAAGGCGAGATTACAAGCAGCACAGCATATGAGGAACAGAAGCCCACCAGCTGGCCAAATTAGACAAGGCAGCTTTTTTTTTATACAGGACCAAATAAATTGAGAGGGAAAAGGCATATTTTTTATGTGGGTTGCCTGTTACTGAGGCTGAGCTGTTTTAATATAATGAGTGAGTGCCTAGAAGAAAGGAAAACCTGCTGCTGACTGTCATTCATCATCACTAATGCAAACGCTAATAAATATTTCTAAAGGGACACGGTTCTACTTTATTCCTTTTTTTCCCTACTGTTTATTTCTGGTTCATTTATACATATTCTCTTGTGCTCCTTGGTGGAAGAGGTCTGTTGTGGCCAATAAAACTGCATTGTTTACAAAGAAAATAAAAGAGGGTTTTGGGACTTTAAATGAGGTAACATTGGCCGTTCAAGTCCCCTCCTCCATCCCGCTTCAATATATTAAAAAAAAAAGCAAGAGGCGGGACTTTGCATGAAGCACACAGAAGCAACAAAATGCAGATGTACATGTAAGTGTTTGGGTCAAGAAAATATATGGGGGGTCCCTCTCATGTTTTTGTTTTTACCCACTTGATTTTTTTAGATCATTAAATATGATTGTTCATACTTATAGATGATCTTTTTGAAGTGACGCTTTAATGCACCAGCTATCTGTATAAGTATTATTTACAATACATATAATGTCATGTATCAAGTTGACCAATGTATTTGTATAATACTGTTTAAAACTCCATGTTGGAGTATCAATTTATGTGCAATATTTGGTTCTAATGAATTATAAAAATATTGATATATAGCCTAATGCGAGAAATTAAATATAAAAAAATTCTTTTGATGTATTGAACCAATTAAAAGCTGATTTTTATTCAATTCATTTTGTTGCATCTGTGTGCTTCATGCAAAGTCCGGCCTCTTGCTTTCTTTTTTAAAACTGTATTGTGTTTTTGATATTGATTTATTGTAGACTCCAGACCCTTTGTTCACAATTTTTCCACACCTAACATTCCATGATTAGCCCTGCCCTCCTTCCAGGATTTATGATATCCAAAAGTTCATAGGTATAACTGTCAGCCAGCCTGATAATGCAGTCCCAGAAGGAGTGTAATTGTCAGATTGGGCTCACAACAAGTGGTTTATAAGATGCTGGATGTCATTCAATCCAGAAGACTGGTGGTGAGTCTGTGGGGGATAGTGCTGAGCAGTGGTGGCTGGTGCTCAAAATTTTTTTTTTGGGGGGGGGGGGATGGGGGTGCGCAAACAAACTGAAAAATTCTAAAAAATACTTTTAAAAAAAACATCAATTGTAGCCTCACTGTGCCTATCAAATTCAGCCACTTTGCCCATCAAATGCAGCTACTGTGCCCATCAAATGCTGCCACTGTGACCATCAAATGCCACCACTGTGCCTATCAAATGCAGCCACTTTGCCATCAAATGCAGCCCCTGTGCCCATCATATGCAGCCCCTGTACCCATCATATGCAGCCCCTGTACCCATCATATGCAGCCACTGTGCCCATCATATGCAGCCACTGTGCCCACCAAATACAGCCACTGTGCCCATCATATGCAGCCAATGTGCCCACCAAATACAGCCACTGTGCCCATCATGTGCAGCCACTGTGCCCACCAAATACAGCCACTGTGCCCATTAAATGCAGCCAGGCGTGTCCCCCGGGTGTCACTTTAACCAACCACCCCCCACGGCTGGTCCGGCGGCACTTACCGCTTGTGTGGCGGGGCTCTGCTCCTCTCCTGGAGTGACGGGGCTCTCTTTCTCTGAAGGCAGTGGCAGGAAGCGGCGACTCCTGTGTCTGCTCGGCTCCTCCAGCGGCTTCTTCCACCGTGTCTCCTCTTAGGATTGCCTAATGCTTTGGCCAATCAGGAGACAGGTCTCACTGACCTGCCTCCTGATTGGCAGGGAGGAAAGGTAATGTGAAAATAGCAAAAATTCATTTGATATGTCACACAACAGGGTGGCAGTGCTCTGCGCCCCGAGCCCACCCTATTTTGAAGCCTATTAGAGCCTCTGGCTTTAATCACGTGCTTCAAAATACACACCCCCCGCCTATCCCCGCCTTAGTATTTCATGTGTCCGGCGTCCTGAAAATGAATGAACGGCACATGAATAGGGAGGGCAGCGCCTGTGCATTGTGGTTAAAAATATAACGTATAAAGTATATTTTTGTGAGAGGGGCCTGACTTCTTGTGGACCTGGCTTTCAGTACCTCCATCCATCCCAGGCATCTGTTGCGACTCACAGAGGATATGTGGATTGACCCCATATGAAAAGGCCCACTTTTTTCAGGTGTTTAAGGGAAACTATTACCTAAGTGCAAAGGTTCAGAACCTACAACCGAGCAATCAATTGTTGCTGGAGAATCTAGGTATCCCCAGAAAGCACAAGCTAGCTGACTGGTGCAGCTCACAATCCTACATGATTCACAATCAACTGTCTGACCTGCAAAGGTATCAGATCTGCCCAGAGAAGAGGAGGGAGACAGTAAAAAAGGAAATGTCTGTACAAATTCGTTGTGGCCATCTGAGTCAATGGACTTATTCGGGGCTCTCGGTTGTTATGCCCTTTAATTCGTGCATCAGATTCAAGAGAAGGAAAGAAAGGAGGAGGCTTTGTTTCAACCCATTAAAGAGAAAGTAGAGCTCTCAACCACCCCCTAAATCTGATGAAGAGTCCCTAGAAGAAGTTCAGTCAGAGCCTAAGGAGCAAAGAGTGAAGATATCTAGACACCCTCGTAAGAGACTAACCTACAAACACCTAGGCCACAGTTGGGAACAAGTGTTCATATCCCGTAAATTACAGGAGCTGCTAATGCTGTCTGCTATGGTTTTGGAGGACAAAGACCCTGGACTGCCTCCTGAGTGCTGACACCTTTGTGGGTGGTTCCTTTGGCTGATATATTTACTAGAAAATGTGTCATATGATAAGTTCATTTTTAAGTAAGTTTGTTCAGTTTGTTGTTAAACTGTTGTATGAATTCCTATCTCAGGTTTACTGTTATATATATATATATATATGTATGCAGCTAAGTTGGCACCCAGGCCCTGTAAGGGGGCATGTGCTGCTGCAGGCAGCTTAGTAAAGACTGTACAGCCCTTCAGTTTCATGTTGTCAGCTGCTGGACAGGACAGAGGGCTAGCCAATACAGAAGATCAGTGTTAGTAGAACTTGGATTGGCTGCAGAACCATGGGGATGTGGTCCCCAGAAGAGCAGCATGAATTCAGACAGAGGCAGTGTGGGACCACAAGTCCCGGAAGCTGGAGGCTGGACAGGGAGATGGAGGACTAAAAGCCCAGGCTGTAGCAGTCTCATTCTCATTTGGGGAGGATCTCTGTCCAGTGCTGAGAAAGAGACATGTTTATTTTGTGAGAGGAGGATGAACTGCTTCTGAGCCCTGTGCTGCTGAACTGGGTAGGGGGGGGGGGGGGGGGGGGCGCACAAAAGACACATGCTGGCTGCTAGACCAAGAGATTGCTACTGCATTTGAATCACACACTGGGCTGCTGTGGAACCAAAGAGCCCAGTATACCTACTGTAATCAGTCTGCTGTGCTTAATCCAGATGCTGTGGCTCCAGAGGGTATTGTATCCACATCCCAGGGTTCCTGAGGGTGCTGTTCCAAATGTGGTTCTAAACCTGTTACCTGCAAGGCGAGGACCCTGTCATCACCAGCTTGTGCGGTTGGCCTCTAGACCTCTCACCTAGACATTGAGCCCCAACATATACTAACAGTTATCTCCCCACTGACTTGTGAAGTATGGAGGGGCTATGCCCTAGAATTGCCCCAAGAATGGTATCATTAGCAGTAATCAGAATTGATTCATGAAGAATCGTTCTTGCCAAACCAATCTATTAACCTTCTTTGAGGTGGTGAATTGCCATCTAGATAAAGGAAGGCCCGTAGATGTGGTGTATCTGGATTTTGCAAAAGCATTTGACACAGTTCCCCATAAACGTTTACTGTACTAAATAAGGTCCGTTGGCATGGACCATAGGGTGAGTACATGGATTGAAAACTGTCTACAAGGGCGAGTTCAGAGGGTAGTGATAAATGGGGAGTACTCGGAATGGTCAGGGGTGGGTAGTGGGGTTCCCCAGGGTTCTGTGCTGGGACCAATCCTATTTAATTTGTTCATAAATGACCTGGAGGATGGGATAAACAGTTCAATCTCTGTATTTGCAGACGATACTAAGCTAAGCTAAGCAGGGCAATAAGTTCTCCGCAGGATGTGGAAACCTTGCAAAAAGATCTGAGCAAATTAATGGGGTGGGCAACTACATGGAAAATGAGGTTTGATGTAGAAAAATGTAAAATAATGCATTTGGGTGGCAAAAATATGAATACAATCTATATACTGAGGGGAGAACCTCTGGGGGAATCTAGGATGGAAAAGGACCTGGGGGTCCTAGTAGATGATAGGCTCAGCAATGGCATGCAATGCCAAGCTGCTGCTAACAAAGCAAACAGAATATTGGCATGCATTAAAAAGGGGATCAACTCCAGAGATAAAACGATAATTCTCCTGCTCTACAAGACTCTGGTCCGGCCGCATCTAGAGTATGCTGTCCAGTTCTGGGCACCAGTCCTCAGAAAGGATGTACTGGGAATGGAGCGAGTACAAAGAAGGGCAACAAAGCTAATAAAGGGTCTGGAGGATCTTAGTTATGAGGAAAGGTTGCGAGCACTGAACTTATTCCCCCTGGAGAAGAGATGCTTGAGAGGGGATATGATTTCAATTTATAAATACCGTACTGGTGACCCCAGAATAGAGATTAAACTTTTTGTGGAAGGGAGTTTAACAAGACACGTGGCCACTCATATAAATTAGAATAAAAGAGGTTTAACCTTAAACTACGTAGAGGGTTCTTTACTGTAAGAGCGGCAAGAATGTGGAATTCCCTTCCACAGGCAGTGGTATCAGCGGGGGGCGTCGATAGTTTAAAAAAACTATTAGGTAAGCACCTCAACGACCACAACATACAGGGATATACAATGTAATACTGACATATATTTACAGTTTCTCACAAAAGTGAGTACACCCCTCACATTTTTGTAAATATTTTATTATATCTTTTCATGTGACAACACTGAAGAAATGACACTTTGCTACAATGTAAAGTTGTGAGTGTACAGCTTGTATAACAGTGTAAATTTGCTGTCCTCTCAAAATAATTTAACACAATGTCTAAACTGCTGGTAACAAAAGTGACTACACCCCTAAGTGAAAATGTCGAAATTTAGGGGTGGAGTTCTGAAGGAGCAGGAAAAGGAGAATGGAGTTATAGGTAGCTGCCGCAGGGCCTCCCTTCGTGGGGGGCGCGCCGAGCGCGGAGGAGGGATGGAGGAGCTGCTAGGATGTATTCCTGGATAAAGATCTTCACCATGGAGTTGGTGTCAAGCTGCTGTGACCGGGGAACACAGGACTAGCACACAGGTGAAGATCGGTAAAGGAAAAGCAACAGTAGGATCGAGGAGAGTAAATCAACGTTCTGTGACCGGGGAACACAGAACTTGCCATTTGGAGAAGGTCAGCGTGAAAGAAGCAAGAAGGAGAATTGTTGAGAGTAGTGCAGAATGCTGTGGCCGGGGAACACAGCGTTTGCAGTTATGGACTGGCTGGGAACAGTAGTCCGCCTATTACCATGTGCTAGGATGTCGGGGAGAGGTACCGAGTATCTCTGGCCTGGTAAAGCACTTTAGTAATACCTTCCAAGAGACTGTGTAGCTACCAAATTCACTGAGCCACCAGGGAGAGGTATTGCATGCCCCTGGCTTATTGATTTGCTAAAGCCACACCATTCAGAGACTTTACTACAGTAACAAAGTACAGCCAGCAAGCTGGGGTTATTCAGAGTGATCCCTTCTTGTTCTATTGGAAGCGAAGCAACAGTAATGTAACAGTTTTGCAGTAGAGGATTTGTACAAGAAGAGAGGAATTCAGGGGAGTGATATTCTCATATTTTTTTCTTTTATTTGAGAATTCTTGTAAATTACAGAAATGTCATTATGGACAAAAAATAAAAAAATATAAGCACACACACCACTATCAGAGATCTGGGACATCACTTCATTAGCTGACCACGATGGAGCCGAGCGCAACAATGACACCCCCCCAATAGGTGTGTGATGTTTAGAGAGACACAACGGATGGGTGCAGCATGTCAGGCTCCATAGCATGAACCAATCAGGGTTTACTTCCTCCTTATAGGGGCAAAACTGGGGTGTAGAAAATGGAAGTCGAGGCATTTAGCCATTAGTAAATGTTCCCAGCTATCGGAAGGGTCGGCCCACAGCAGAGTCCGGCCTTTCTGCAAGAAGGGGATTTTTCTGGCACCGGAATGAGACCCCAGAGTCAGAGGAAGACCAAGGAGACACTTGACAGTGCGGAGGGGAGTGATATTCTGCAGGAGTCAGTACAGAGGAGGAGGAGCAATAGTCTGCAGAGGAGATATGCAGAGGAAATAGACTGTGAATGTTAGAGGTGCATCATTTCAAGGCTAAAGCTGCTAATCAATGTCTTACCAATGTGATGACAATTCAATAAGTGCTATGGGCATCCCATATCTTCCTTTACCCCAACCAAGTGGTATCCCACAATAAACACAACAAAACTACGCAAATGACTGCTCATTGTCTTAAGTGATATATGGGGTCTGGCAGCAGGGTGATTTGGCGGATTGTTTGTCAGTAGTGCTCACACCATGGCTACATAAGAGACACTGTTTAAAAAGGGACTTCGCAAAGGGGCTGGTCAGATTTGAGTGCATGTGTTAGCTTTTTGTTAGCTTTATTGTTTTACTATGTTGTGTTAATTCACCATTTAATGTACTCCTTTAGAGGGAAATCCCTTTTATTAAAGCCTGTCAAACCTCACAAGGTGTGTTGGTAAGTTTTGGACCAGTTTGGGGGGGGGGGGGGTCATTGCAGAAAGATAAGGACAGAGGAATCCATTTCCTTTTGGGGTGAGCTGCTTTATACTTTTAAGTACCATGTGTTTTCTTCAGTTCCAGGTGCTAATAAATAGAGCAGCAAGGGACATTAGAAAATCAAGTATATGCTGGCAGTATATAGTATACATATATATAAAGGTTTGCTTTAATGCAGAGGCGTAACTAGAATCTTCAGGGCCCCAGTGCAAGAAACCACGAAGGGCCCCCACCAGGGGCGTTGCTAGGTCTACAAAAGATCTCGGGCTAGAGCCCATAGCAGCTAAGTGAGGAAAGTCATACACTTTGGCGGGCATACACATGTATATAATATATATATGTGTGTGTGTATGTGTATGTATATATATATATATATATATATATATATATATATATATATATATTGTTACATATCTGAATGCGGATCCCCAACTTACATCAGGGTCCCCAGGGATCCACCACCTACATCAAGGCCCCCAGAGAGCCCCCCCTTACATCAGGGTCCTTAGAGAGCCTCCCCCTATATTAGGGTCCCCAGAGAGCCTCCCTCCTTACATCAGGGATCCCCCCTTACATCAGGGTACCCAGAGAGCCCCACTTACATCAGGGTTCCCAGGGAGCCCCTCCTTAAATCAGGGTCCCCAGAGAGCCTCCCCCTACATTAGGGTCCCTAGAAAGCTTACCCTTACATAAGGGTCCCAGAGAGCCTCCCCCTACATTAGGGTCCCTAGAGAGCCTCCCCTTACATCAGGGTCCCCAGAGAGCCTCCCCTTACATCAGGGTCCCCAGAGAGCCTCCCCTTACATCAGGGTCCCAAGAGAGCCTCCCTCCTTACATCAGGGTCCCCAGGGATCCCCCCTTACATCAGGGTACCCAGAGAGCCCCACTTACATCAGGGTTCCCAGAGAGCCCCCCTGCATCAGGGTCCCCAGAGAGCCCCCTCCTTAGTGTCAGATTGCCTGCCGCACTATCACAGTCCCAATATAAGTCGCTGATTACCTCCATTACTAGTATAAAAATAAAGAAAATCTTGTCTATATACACACCATAGTTTGTAGACGCTATAATTTTCGCACAAATCAATTAACCACTTCAGCCCCGGAAGGTTTTACCCCCTTCCTGACCAGAGCACTTTTTACAATTTGGCACTGCGTCGCTTTAACTGGTAATTGCGTAGTCATGCAATGCTGTACCCAAACAAAATTTGCGTCCTTTTTTTCCCACAAATAGAGCATTCTTTTGGTGCTATTTGATCACCTCTGCGGTTTTAACCCCAATAATGTTTTTAAAAAACAACATTTCTTCATCAGTTTAGGCCAATATATATTCTTCTATATATTTTTGGTAAATAAATAAAATAAATCGCAATAAGCGTATATTGATTGGTTTGCGCAAAAGTTATAGCGTCGACAAACTATGGGAAAGATTTATGACATTTTTATTTATTTATTTTTTTTACTAGTAATGGTGGTGATCTGCCATTTTTAGCGGTATTGCGGCGGACAGATCGGACAATTTTGACACATTTTTGGGACCACTGACATTTATATAGCGATCAGTGCTATAAAAAATGCACTGATTACTGTGTAAATGACACTGGTAGGGAAGAGGTTAACACTAGGGGGCGATCTACTTACTAGGAACAACGACATGTCTCCTTTCCTCTGAGAGCACAGGGATTTGTGTGTTTACACACACAAATCCCCGTGCTGGCGCTTGTGCACGTAATCGCGCATGGCCGGCGGCAATCGCGCCCACCCGCCACGCACATTTGGTCACCCGCCGTGCAGCGGGCGTGTCCTCTAGCGGCTCTTAAAGGAACCCCGTACCTGAACGGGGTTTCACGCAGCGGTGCCATTGTGCCGCAGTATATGTACACGAGCCGGTCAGGAACCGGTTAATATATTGGGATTTTTTTTTTTTACCAAGGACATGTAGCTGAATACATATTGGCCTAAATTTATGAAGGAAAATGGTAGAATCAACCTGCGCTAATGAGCAATGCGTGATAGAAAAGTATATGTATACAAAAAGTGCAGCTGCAAATAAAACTCCAAATATCTATGAAGTGACAAACATATAAATAAACTTAATTGCGCTAGCAAAAAAAAATGTTCTAGTAATGTAAAAAAATTAATTAAAAGTGCTTAGAAGACACAATGTGTGTATAAACAATGAGTGCATGAAATACTTATGCAAAAGTGCAAAATTATGTTAAAAGTCAATAATCATAGGCAAAAACCACTTATAATCCGTCCATAATAATATGAATCGCATTAAGCCAAAAAGGAAAAAGTCCGCTTCATGTGTTTCATCACCACACACTAAGGATTGATGAGCCAAAATACTTCTGATCAGATGTGCATTGATAGCGATGAGAGAAGTAATAGGTGTGCGCTTACCCCAAATGTTGGACCTCCCCTGTGGCAAGGTCTTATAGGCTTGCAGATTTCACCCTCTGCAGGGACAAGGTGTTAATCTCCTGGTCTTGACAGCGTATACCGCCGACTTCCGTATGGCCGGGATGATCCAACTACTCCAACCTCAGAGGGGGGACTCAGGAATGGAAAAGTCCGTATACAGGAGAAAAAAGGCATAAGGAGAAAAAACTCCAATAGTGTGATAGCGTTTAGGGTATTTATTGGTTAAAACAAACCACAAGTGAACATTAAAAAATCCAGATATAAAAGTATCATTAAAAAGCCGGCATAATCAAAGGCAGAACGCCCGTGCAAATAAACTCTTCAGAACACGTGATGGCTAGCACTGCGAGGCCACGCCCTACATGCTTCGTCATACGTGACGTCTACGGGGGCACTGGCGACGCAATGAACCATCACCTTATATATCAATAGACAAAATTGTAACCACGCCCTCATCTCCGCCCATGTCCGTCATTCGACAGGGCATGTGTGGAGATTCGACGGGGCTGCCATTAAAGACCGCCCACAGGGCGGAACGTGCATGAGTAATGAGAAAACAAACCAGGAAGTGTAACCAAACCTCATTTTGGCGCCCGCCTGACACACTCGCAGGCATGCGCAAGGATAAACCAAGCCTCGATCTGGCTAACGGTGAAAAACACTCCTATAGAGGCAGACTAATTGGAAACCGGAAGGAGTCGAGCGTGTACCCCAGATGGATTCTAGAGGCAGGCGCCCGTGATATACACGGGACTTCCGGTCCTAAACGGATAAAAATATTTCTAAAAAACGTTAATGTTACACTTGAAGTTAAAAAAGCCACTCCAACAGTACATGAAATATACGTGGCAGCTATCCACAAAGTTTTTTAATCCCCTTAGTGTAATATCTAAATTTTTATTTGTTTGGATATTTATCCTAATATACTACGTGTTTAGAAGAGAACAATACCCAACAAATATTGTAAAGGGGTACTGTCAGGGTGATAACCGTAGGACGGGTAATTCTGCCAGTATTCCTCATGGTGGCGCCCTTCTGCCTATTTAAGCCTGCTGCTGGTTCATGCTGGTTGCTGGATTATCATCAGCTTCCTGTTTTCCTTGTTCCTGTGTTCCTGGTTCCTGTTGTGATATCTGCTTCCTGTTACTACTCGGCTTGCCTGACTGCTCCAGTATTCCGCCTGCATTGACCCCGGCTTGTATCTGACTATTCTTCGGCTCCGCATTTGTACCTTGATCGTCCTCCTGTGTTTGACCCCCGGCTCGGCTACCTTCTCTGTTCCTGATTATCCTGCTGTACCTCACCTTGGACTGATTCCTGTGCTGAATGACCATTGGCCTGGCTCTGACTCCGCTCCTGGTTGCTCCACGGCTCCATACCTGGAATCCCTCCTTGCACGGTTGCCCTTCAACCTTACCAGCGCACCCTAGCAGCTCCCTGCTATCTGCTACTCAGCAACAGCGATCTGGCAACCCGTGCACCTTTGGGCACCGTACTCCCTGTCTCACTCCCAGGGTTACGCTGCACTTAGCCGCAAGGGGCGCCCCCTCTGCAATTCGGCCTCACATCCAGGACTCTGACAGTATAATCCAGCCATGACTGAGGCCGGCAGAGGTGCGTCCCCAATAGAGACTTTAGGCCAACAGGCCGCTACCCTTACACGAGTGGTCCAAGTTCTTCAGGAAAGATACCTTCAATTAGAAGGAAAACTCCAACATTTTATGCTACCATCTGCCTTTTTGGATCCTGGTTCCTCCTCCACCAATCTCCCTGCTACGGCCTCTTCGGTACTGACTTTGCCCCCAGAACCGCGGGTACCTACCCCTGAACGTTTCTCTGGAGACCGGCAGAAATTCAGATCCTTCAAGAATGCCTGCCTGTTATATCTGGCTCTGCAACCCCGTACCTTTTCCACTGAGACTGTCAAAGTTGGCTTTCTTATCTCCCTGCTGACCAATGAACCCCAGGCATGGGCCCACAGGTTATGGGAACAGAAGGACCCAGCTACTAGTTCAGTGGAAACGTTCTTTACGGCCCTGTCGCAATTGTATGATGACCCCCAGCGTACAGCCACCGCTGAGGCCGCTCTGCATTCTCTTCAACAGAAACGGCGCCCGGTGGAAGACTATGCTGTGGACTTCCGCCGGTGGTCTGCCGATACAGACTGGAATGAGGCTGCGTTTAAATACCAGTTTCGCCTGGGGCTTTCTGAATCCCTTAAGGACGAGTTGGCCAGGGTCGGCATCCCTGCTACCCTCGAGGGGCTCATTCAACTATCCATCCAGTTGGATAGACGCCTTCGGGAGCGCCAGGCTGAACGTTCTCAGACTCCCAAGGTGCAGGGACCAGAGATCGGCGCTATGCCTGTTGGTTTGGTGCGATCCGCACTGACTCCCGAGGAAAAGCAGCGTCGGCGTCAAGCCAATCTCTGTCTCTATTGTGGCCGAAACGGACATTTCCTGAGCAACTGCCCCATAAGGCCCAGCAAGGTACCCAAGAACTCTCCAGTGTACTTCCAGATGTCCGGAACTTCCACTTCTCACCTTATCCTTTCCATCACGCTACAGTTGGCCGACAAGGGGGTTCAGCTTCAGGCCATAGTCGACTCCGGGGCATGCAGTTGTTTCTTGGACTTGGACTTAGCACTAAAGCTCGGTCTGGCCCTTCTTCCCAAGAACCGTAGATTGGAAGTTCTCCTGGCTGATGGCACCCTGCCTAGTTCCGGTCCTGTGACACAAGAGACCACTCCTCTTTTGGTTACTACTCCTGATGGTCATCAGGAATTCATACGTTTCGACATTCTAAGCTCACCTATGTTCCCCGTCATCTTGGGTACCCCATGGCTGCAAGCCCACAACCCCCAGATCAACTGGATCAGGAAAGAAATTTCATTCACTTCACCTTATTGCCTACAGCACTGTCTTGCCTCCGAAACCAGTAATGTAGCCAGTTGCCTGTCAGTCCAACCTGTACCTGTCAACAACCAGAGTATTCCACCGGCCTACCAGGAGTTTGCAGATGTCTTTGACAAGAAAAAGGCTGATGTCCTGCCACCACACCGGTCATACGATTGTCCAATTGAATTACTCCCAGGAGCCGAAATCCCATTCGGTCGCATATTCCCCCTCTCGGAGGTGGAACTAGGAACATTGCGACAATACATTGATGAAAACCTGGAGAAAGGCTTCATCCGTTCCTCCTCTTCTCCTGCTGGAGCCGGAATCTTTTTTGTCGAAAAAAGGGACAAATCCCTAAGACCATGTGTGGATTACAGGGAGCTCAATAAAATCACTATAAAGAACCGTTACCCTCTTCCTCTAGTTCCGGAACTTTTCCAGAGACTCCGTACTGCCCGAATATTTACTAAGCTTGACCTTCGAGGAGCCTACAATCTCGTTCGCATCCGAGAGGGTGACGAATGGAAGACAGCATTTAGAACTCGCTTTGGACATTTCGAGTACTTAGTGATGCCATTTGGATTGTGCAACGCCCCGGCCACATTCCAACATTTTGTAAACGATATCTTTCGAGAATTTCTGGATTACTTCGTCATCATCTACCTGGATGATATCCTGATATTTTCAACCACCCTGGAGCTCCATCGTACACATGTAAGGACAGTTCTGCACACTCTACGTAAGCACAAACTCTATGTAAAAGCAGAGAAGTGTGATTTCGAAAAGGAGTCAATACAATTCCTGGGGCTAATTATCTCAACTGGTGGTGTTGCCATGGACCCGCAAAAGGTACAGGCAATCTTGGACTGGCCAACTCCATCGGATAAAAAGGGAGTACAAAGATTTGTGGGGTTTGCAAACTTTTATAGGAGGTTTATAAAGAACTTTTCCTCCATCATCTCACCAATCACCCAAGTTACCCGTTTACATACTCGGTTCCTGTGGTCTTCAGAAGCCCAATCAGCTTTTGATAAGCTCAAATCCCTCTTTACCTCCGCACCTATCCTGCAACATCCTGATCCGGCCCTCCCTTACATCTTAGAGGTTGACGCCTCTGAAGTTGCCACAGGAGCAGTCTTATCCCAACGTCAGGGTTCTAAGTCGTTACTCCATCCTGTGGCCTTCTCCTCGCGGAAGATGAGTCCGTCTGAAAGGAATTATGATGTGGGAGATCGAGAGCTCTTGGCTATTAAAACTGCCCTGGAAGAATGGCGGTACCTCCTTGAAGGTGCTCAGCATCCCATCATGATATTCACGGATCACAGAAACCTGGAGTATCTTCGCACGGCTAAACGATTGAGACCCCGACAAGCTCGATGGGCCTTGTTTTTTGCCAGATTCAATTTTCATATATCCTTCCGCCCGGGGTCTAAGAACGGGAAGGCCGATGCCTTGTCCCGGATGTTTCCTGACACTCCCGAAGAAATTACTCCTAGCACTATATTATCTCCACAGAATTTTCTCATGATTCAGACCGACCTGAGTTCCTCACTGAAACAAGCTTCCTCCCAATGCTCTGAACCAGAAGCACTGTCTTTAAGAAACCAGGAAGGTTTTCTTTGGTATCAGAACAAAATTTTTGTTCCGCAACAAGCCAGAGCCCAGGTCCTAAAGACTTTACATGACCACCAACTTGCTGGTCACTTCGGGGTACGAAAGACTTTGGAGCTTGTTCAACGATCTTTTTGGTGGCCCACTCTAAAGCCTGACTGCAGGGAATATGTCAGTTCCTGCACCATTTGTCAACGTAACAAGGGGTCTAACGTCAGATCTTGGGGTCTACTACGCCCATTGCCTGTGCCGGAGCAACCATGGAAAGAAATATCTATGGATTTCATAGTAGAGTTACCACCCTCGGAGAAATTTACAACCATCTTGGTAGTCGTTGACCGCCTGTCCAAGATGGCGCATTTCTTGCCCATGATGGGTACACCATCTGCTGCTGACACGGTGAAGATCTTCATAAAGGAGATAGTCAGACTTCACGGCCTACCGAGCAACATTGTGTCCGACAGAGGGGTGCAATTCACCTCTAAGTTCTGGAAGGAGCTCTGCAAAACGCTTTCCATTAGAGTGTGCCTATCTTCAGCTTACCATCCTCAGAGCAACGGCCAAACCGAAAGAACTAATCAAACTTTAGAACAGTACTTACGTTGCTTCTGCTCCTTCTCCCAGGACGACTGGTCCTTGCTACTCCCGTGTGCGGAGTTTGCATACAACAACTCAATCCACGCTTCCACCAATCAGTCACCTTTCTGGGCCAACTACGGTTTCCATCCCTCATTCTTGCCTAATGTTATACCAGAGACCTCAGTCCCCGCAGTCCAGGACAGGATAAACGCCATTCAGGCTAATTTCCTAACTCTCCAGGCAACTATGCAGAAAGCCCAAGAGAATTATAAGAAACATTATGACAAGGGGAGGAGAGATCCCGTCTTTAAGGTTGGAGATAGAGTGTGGCTTTCCTCAACAAATCTTAAGCTGCCTTGCCCCTCCCGGAAGTTAGGACCAAGGTTTATCGGTCCATTCACAATTAAGAAGGAAATTAACCCAGTGGCATTTGAATTGTCTTTACCAAGTTCCTATAAAATCCACCCAGTATTCCATGTTTCTTTATTAAAATCTGTTGTCTCCAGTCCTTTTCCAGGGAGAGAAGAAGCTCCGCCCCCTCCAATCTTGGTGGACAATGAAACAGAATACGAAGTAGAAGCCATTCTGGACTGCCGTCGGAGAGGTAGGACTGTTCAATTTCTTGTTAAATGGAAAGGTTACTCTGTAGAAGATAATTCTTGGGAACCAGCAGATAACATTCATGCCCCTAGACTGTTGCAGAGGTTTCAAGCCCGATACCCTGAAAAATGGGCCAGATTGGGCATCCGGAGGCTGCCCCTAGGGGGGGGGCACTGTCAGGGTGATAACCGTAGGACGGGTAATTCTGCCAGTATTCCTCATGGTGGCGCCCTTCTGCCTATTTAAGCCTGCTGCTGGTTCATGCTGGTTGCTGGATTATCATCAGCTTCCTGTTTTCCTTGTTCCTGTGTTCCTGGTTCCTGTTGTGATATCTGCTTCCTGTTACTACTCGGCTTGCCTGACTGCTCCAGTATTCCGCCTGCATTGACCCCGGCTTGTATCTGACTATTCTTCGGCTCCGCATTTGTACCTTGATCGTCCTCCTGTGTTTGACCCCCGGCTCGGCTACCTTCTCTGTTCCTGATTATCCTGCTGTACCTCACCTTGGACTGATTCCTGTGCTGAATGACCATTGGCCTGGCTCTGACTCCGCTCCTGGTTGCTCCACGGCTCCATACCTGGAATCCCTCCTTGCACGGTTGCCCTTCAACCTTACCAGCGCACCCTAGCAGCTCCCTGCTATCTGCTACTCAGCAACAGCGATCTGGCAACCCGTGCACCTTTGGGCACCGTACTCCCTGTCTCACTCCCAGGGTTACGCTGCACTTAGCCGCAAGGGGCGCCCCCTCTGCAATTCGGCCTCACATCCAGGACTCTGACAGGTACGAATCTGTTGATTTAAATTATGTGTGAGCAAAGTTAAAGGTAAATAAAGATGGGACAACTAAAAAAATTTTTTTTTAAAAAAACTGATAGCCAGAGCAAGACTCAGCTGAGTCTTGCTCTGGCTATCAGTTTTTAAAAAAAATTTTGAATCATTTTTGTGCAGGTAAGAGACAAGATATATAGTGGTCCCATCTTTATTTACCTTTAACTTTGCTCACACATAATTTAAATCAACAGATTCGTACCCCTTTACAATATTTGTTGGGTATTGTTCTCTTCTAAACACGTAGTATATTAGGATAAATATCCAAACAAATAAAAATTTAGATATTACACTAAGGGGATTAAAAAACTTTGTGGATAGCTGCCACGTATATTTCATGTACTGTTGGAGTGGCTTTTTTAACTTCAAGTGTAACATTAACGTTTTTTAGAAATATTTTTATCCGTTTAGGACCGGAAGTCCCGTGTATATCACGAGCGCCTGCCTCTAGAATCCATCTGGGGTACACGCTCGACTCCTTCCGGTTTCCAATTAGTCTGCCCCTATAGGAGTGTTTTTCACCGTTAGCCAGATCGAGGCTTGGTTTATCCTTGCGCATGCCTGCGAGTGTGTCAGGCGGGCGCCAAAATGAGGTTTGGTTACACTTCCTGGTTTGTTTTCTCATTACTCATGCACGTTCCGCCCTGTGGGCGGTCTTTAATGGCAGCCCCGTCGAATCTCCACACATGCCCTGTCGAATGACGGACATGGGCGGAGATGAGGGCGTGGTTACAATTTTGTCTATTGATATATAAGGTGATGGTTCATTGCGTCGCCAGTGCCCCCGTAGACGTCACGTATGACGAAACATGTAGGGCGTGGCCTCGCAGTGCTAGCCATCACGTGTTCTGAAGAGTTTATTTGCACGGGCGTTCTGCCTTTGATTATGCCGGCTTTTTAATGATACTTTTATATCTGGATTTTTTAATGTTCACTTGTGGTTTGTTTTAACCAATAAATACCCTAAACGCTATCACACTATTGGAGTTTTTTCTCCTTATGCCTTTTTTCTCCTGTATACGGACTTTTCCATTCCTGAGTCCCCCCTCTGAGGTTGGAGTAGTTGGATCATCCCGGCCATACGGAAGTCGGCGGTATACGCTGTCAAGACCAGGAGATTAACACCTTGTCCCTGCAGAGGGTGAAATCTGCAAGCCTATAAGACCTTGCCACAGGGGAGGTCCAACATTTGGGGTAAGCGCACACCTATTACTTCTCTCATCGCTATCAATGCACATCTGATCAGAAGTATTTTGGCTCATCAATCCTTAGTGTGTGGTGATGAAACACATGAAGCGGACTTTTTCCTTTTTGGCTTAATGCGATTCATATTATTATGGACGGATTATAAGTGGTTTTTGCCTATGATTATTGACTTTTAACATAATTTTGCACTTTTGCATAAGTATTTCATGCACTCATTGTTTATACACACATTGTGTCTTCTAAGCACTTTAATTAATTTTTTTACATTACTAGAACATTTGTTTTTGCTAGCGCAATTAAGTTTACTAAATTTATGAAGAAATTAGATTTGATTCTTTTTTCGAATATGTTTTATAGCAGAAAGTAAAAAAATATTGTTTGTTTTTTTTTTCAAAATTTTCTGTTTGCATTTTTTTTTCGTTTATATAATTTAATAATCAAAAATTTTATTGTTTATTTCATTTATATATACACCATTTATACAACATTCTATACCCCTTTGTTCAAACACTAGAAACATACTACACATTACATCCTACATCACCTACCACCGTTTTCCCCCCTGTCCCAGCGGCCAACATTTACATATGCGAGGGGAAAAAAAAATAAAAATAAATAAATAAATAAATAAATGGTACCTACCCCACCGTGTTTATCGTGCTTATGTTTATAAAGTGTTAAAAGAAACTATATATAAGTTCCCCCTAATTCTTATTAGTGTCCTTAATCACTTCAATTCATAATTATATATTGTGTGAAGAGAAAAAAAAAAATAAAAAAAAATAAATAAATAAATTTTTAGATAAATAAATAAATAAATAAATGTTACCCACCCCACCGTGTTTATCATGCTTATGTTTATAAAGTGTTAAAAAAATAAAATTATAAATAAGTTCCCCCTAATTCTTATTAGTGTCCGTAATCACTTCAATTATATATTGTGAGAAGAGAGAAAAAAAAAAAAAATTTCTCTTCCCTTTTCCTTTCTTTCTCCTCTGGTACCCACCCCACCGTGTTTATATTTATAAAGTGTTTAAAAATGAAATTATAAATAAGTTCCCCCTTATTCTTATTAGTGTCATTAATCACTTCAAAAAAAAAAAGGAGAGGGGGGTGGGGAGTTCCCCCCTTATTCTGATTAGTGTCTTTAGTCCCTACAATTCCTTGTTATGTATTGTGAGAAGAAAAAAAAAAAAATAATAATTTCCCCTTCCGTGTATATTCGTGTTATAAAGTGTTTTTAATGATAAATTTATAAGTACATTCCCCCCTTGTTCTAATTCGTGTCACTATTTTTTCGTTTATATAATAAAATAAAAACCCAGTAGTGATCAAATACCACCAAAAGAAAGCTCTCTTTGTGTGAAAACATTTTATAAATTTCATTTGGGCACAGTGTTGCATGACCGCACAATTGCCAGTTAAACTAGAGCAGCGCTGAATAGCAAAAAATACCCTGGTCATGAGGAGGGTAAAACCTTTTGGAGCTTAAGCGGTTAAACCACCGCAAATAGAAAAACCTATTGATCTGCCAGAAATTCATTTCATTTGCACTTTCAAGTCTGCCACTACTGCTCTGACATACCAAGCCTTGCTTTAAACCTGCACAGTTCTCTCTGCAGGACTACAGAATACTCTTCACTTTTGTCATCTCCATACCGTAAAGAGTGAAGTGTTCTGTAGTCCAAGGAAAGAACTGGACAGGTCTGATAACTCTGGTTAGGATTTCAGTGCAGCAAAGACAGATTTAGAGCTCTTTAGACTTCTGACAATTTCAACAGGTAGTTTCAGTACTTTCAGAATTTTTAACACCTAGGCGCCGACCGTACGCATATATACAGCTGGGCCTTGCACTGAAGGGACGCAAATTTGCGTACATTAGCGCCGATAG
Source organism: Lithobates septentrionalis (assembly GCA_037952835.1). Lineage (NCBI taxonomy): Eukaryota > Metazoa > Chordata > Amphibia > Anura > Ranidae > Lithobates > Lithobates septentrionalis. The sequence continues at coordinate 1,367,380 of JBBDGP010000109.1, read as the reverse complement.
AGCTGTGCCGAGAGTGCGGGCTTCCTGCAGAGTGACCGGCGGCTCACAAAAAGCTACCGATCGCTTCTTACAATTGGAAGTTTTCCAATCATGTGACCACCGTGACAACCAAATACGGCAATCACAAGCCCCGCATCCCGGAATGCCAAACCCCTTAAAGGTCTGGCGGAAGCCGATGCCAAGGGGTTGGAGAGAAAACCTCATTCGCAAGGCAAAAGTGGGAAGAATGCATGTATTGCAGAGTTGTACTGAATATCTTTTATTTTTTGCCCAGTCATATGTTTTAGCTTCTTTTTAACGCATTATTTTTTCTTCCTAAAAGTGCACAGACTGCAATTGATCTTGTTCAGTTCCTGTTGAAAAATAACACAAATGACCTACTGACATCCTCAAAATACCAATTAACTCTTTTACCCCCATTTCTTGCAAATAGTGAGCAACTCTTGTGGAATTTAGTAGACGTGTGCAATACGTTTCGTAACGAATCGAAATTCGGCCGAATTTCGCATCTTTCGGACATTCGTATGCATCCGAATGTCCGAATAAAAAAATAACGAATTTCAACTAATACGAAAGAAATTATAGCAAATATAACAAATGAATTTGGCATGATTCGGTAGTTTGTTAAAGATCTAATGAAACAAAAGGTCAACTCAAAGTAAATCTTACAGTCCAATCAGCTGATTAATTTTGTGCTGGAGGTTGGATTACTGGCAAAGTGCAGTCCTGAGAACTGAGTGAGAGTGTTGTATTGTATTTGAGCAGAGGAGAAGAGATATTGTCATTGTTTGTGTTAATAGATTCAATAAACAAACAACTTTCCAAACTACGAATCATTCTCATGAATATATATACATACATAAAAATCGAATTCAACTAATACGAAAGAAATTATAGCGGATATAACAAATGAATTTGACATGATTCATGGTTCAGTATAACGAATATCGACACTACGAATAATAACGAATTATCCCAAAATGAATTAACGTAACATAACAAATATAAGAGAACGAAATTATGTATTTTACAAAAGACAATGAACCGAAACTAAACTAATTTCCCGTTGTGCACAAGTCTAGAATTTAGTGCCTGATACCTTGAGTATTGTGTCTGTACATACCTCTCATTATACCATGTGGACTGATACAAGAGTTCATGGTAGAGCAGAAAAGTACAAGCTCTTATAGCATCACACTCAGTTTTTATCTAGACACATAACTACGGCTGTCCTTGCGTTTTAATATTAATGTCGTACAAGGATTTGATTTTGATGTGTTTTTGTGTTCTATTTAGAGTTGCCACCTCATCCCTTTACACATATTGATTACACAGGATCTGTGGCTGATTAAGGTGGTAATTAAACTCACTTGGTGCCGTATGTGCAATAAAATAAGCCTCAGAACATGTGTAATTCATATGTGTTCGGGTTTAAAGGGATGAGGTGGCAACCCTAGTTCTATTTGATATGGTAAATAAATTATCTCCTAGTAGACATTTGCTGGTAAAGACTAGAAGATTATGTCTGAATCGTTATGTCTGTAAAATGAAAATGACTTTCTTGCAAAATGGAATTTACCGACAAAAGCTGGAGAGGCTGGATTTATGTATGATTAGAAAAGGCATAGTATGCCCGAAGTTTAGTAGTATGACTAACGAGTTTAGATGATAATCGGGCTGCTTACAAGGAATATAAAACCTCAGTGGATAACATTCCTTCCATGCTATAATCCTGTACCTTGGTGGATTACATGTACCCCCATCTTATGCTACAATGTGATAGGTATATCATTTCACTGTATTTGTTGCTGAACTCCAGGAAACATTAAGGCGATCGGTTTTACCTACCAAAAGATTAGTATTTCTGTCCATCCAGTCATGAGATTAACCCCTTTTCGCCCACCGGCTGTGGGCCTGGGGTATTTATTGCTAAAGTCCAGACAATTTCTAAGGGGTATGTTTTACCTACCAACGGATTTGTATTTATGTCCATCCATTCATGAGATTCCCACCTGCCCTTTAAATAGGTCTTAAAAAGTGGAACTATGCTCACCTTCCACCTTCACTTCAGCGCTGTAGTATCCGGGAGCTGCAACATGGGAGGAGGTCCTAAACCGGGAGTACACATGGGCCAAATGTCAGGAGACATTTGCCGCTTGCAAAAAAAAAACAACCAACATTCAGCCCGTATGTATGGCCAGGATCTGTCAGATGTTCATGCTGGAAAACCAGCAGCTGACCGACTCCCGATCAGCCAATGGCAGAGAGCGCTGATCGGAGTGACCTTGTGGGGGGCCGTCCTCCTGTCAGAACACAATAGCTTAGCGGGGGAGACCACTATAATAACGTTGCATAGTTAGTACAGTGGCCCTGACTGGAGCTGACAGTTTTTCCATTCAACCTGATGGGTTGAACAGAAAAAAACGAATAGCGTGTACCAGGCTTTATACAATCCCACACCCAAAAGCACTTGGTATTTTGAAAGGGCTTTTACGAAGCAGTGGAGTGAATAAGAGCCCTGAAAAGTTGATAAGACGGCTGTGATGGACTGCTATGAAAGCTGAACTCCAGACAGATACAAAATACACAACTTAATGTTTTTATTTTTAAATACAAGCAATATACATACCTACATTTGCCCTGACGTTAGCCTCTCGCAGTTCTTTAATAGAAATATAACTCTGGATGAAGGAGGAAAAATCAACACAATGAGCCGAGCTGCTTTGCTGCAGTGTAAAGCCTCGTACACACGATTGGATTTTCGGCAGGGAATTGAGGACAGACTGTTTGCCTAAAATCCAACCGTTAGTACGCTCCATCAGACAATTGTTGTCCAACTTTCCGCCAACAAATGTTGGATGGCAGGTTAGTACATTTTTGGCGGACAACGGTCTGTTGTCAGATTTTCGTATTGTGTGTACACAAGTCCGTCACACAAAAGTCCAAAGTACAAACACGCATCCTCCGAATCAATGCTCACTAAACACGACATTAGCAGAAGGTGCCCAAAGGGTGGCGCTCAAGAGCTGAAATTCCACGTAGTACGTCACTACGTTCGTGTTTGTTGGCCGACAATTTTGTACCGTTTGTATGCAAGACAATTTCCTGGCACACGCCCTTCAGACAAAAGTCTGACGCTTTGTTGGCCAACAATCTTATCGTGTGTACGAGGCTTTGTGCTACTTCTCCTCTCACTGTCCAGTCACAGGGTGGGGGCTAGGGAAGAGACCCGTAAGGTCTCATGCACACTGAGCATTTAAAAAAGAAAATTCTGTCGAGTGAAAATAGCTCATCTAATTGTGCCATGAATTGTTTTGTTTTTCTAATAAAAATCCATCATGTTGGATCAGGCACTTTCGATTGTGACACAAAAATCATGTGTCGCAGCTGGCACTGCAGCCTCACGGTGCCCATCAAATGCAGCTTTACAGTGCCCATGAATGCAGTCTCACTGTACCCACCAATCCAGCATCCCTGTGCCCACCAATGCAGCCTCCCTGTGCCCACCAATGCAGCCTCCCTGTGCCCATCAATGCAGCCTCACTGTGCCCATCATTGCAGCCTCACTGTGCCCATCATTGTAGCTTCATGGTGCCCATCAATGCAGCCTCTCTGTGCCCATCATTGCAGCCTCATTGTGCCCACCAATGCAGCCTCTCTGTGCCTCTCTGTGCCCAAAAATGCAGCTTCGCTGTGCCTACCAATGCAGCTTCACTTCATTGCAGCCTCACTGTGCCCATCAATGCAGCCTCACTGTGCCCACCAATTGCAGCCTCTGTGTGCACTAATTGCAGCCTGTGTGCCCACCAATTACAGTCTCTGTACCCACCAATTGCAGCCTCTGTGCCCACCAATTGCAGCCTCTGTGCCCACCAATTGCAGCCTCTGTGCCCACTAATTGCAGCCTCTGTGCCCACCAATTGCAGCCTCTGTGCCCACCAATTGCAGCTTCTGTGCCCACTAATTGCAGCCACTATGCCCACTAATTGCAGCCTCTGTGCCCACTAATTGTAGCCTCTGTGCCCACCAATTTCAGCCTCTGTGTGCCCACCAATTGCAGCCTCTGTGCCCACCAATTGCAGTCTCTGTGCCCACCAATTGAAGCCTCTGTGTGCCCACCAATTGCAGCCTCTGTGTGCCCACCAACTGCAGCCTCTGTGTCCATCAATTGCAGCCTCTGTGCCCACCAACTGCAGCCGCTGTACCCACCAACTGCAGCCTCTGTACCCACCAATTGCAGCCTCTGTGCCCACCAATTGAAGCCTCTGTGTGCCCACCAATTGCAGCCCCTGTATGCCCACCAATTGCAGCCTCTGTGTCCACCAATTGCAGCCTCTGTGCCCACCAATTGCAGCCTCTGTGCCCACTAATGTCAGCCTCACCATTTTCTGGATGACACACAGCGCTCCCCTCCCTCTGTCCTCCGGCGCCCATATGTCATGGAGCTGGGTCTGTGTGTAAGGTCCCGCCCCCCTATCTAGACCGGCTCGTGTGTGTAATAATCGATATAATTATTAATATTATATCTGTGTATTAATTTGTCTAATCCCTATAATTAGTTGGTCTATTAAACTCTGAGCACATGCTATTGTTAATATCGCAGTAATACCAGGTTAGCTATGAAACCAAGCACACGGTGCTGCTAGTAAAACAATATCTTATTTTATTTCCCAAGGAGTTAGGAAACTATCATAAAAGTACTAAAAGGGTATTACAATGTTACATAGCTTACAATCAGAACACACTATACTAACAGCATATCTCTACAACATATAACAACAATGAAATATCAAAGATACTTATCACACATGGCTTCCTCTGTGGGTTCTGGATGATAAAAGGGGTCTGGGCCTCATGGAATATAGACCCAAGCCCTCGGTCAGAGCAAGGTCCCAAGATAGCATAGGGACACCTTTACAGCAGGCTTCTCAGCAACCAAGAGAGAGAACAAAAAGCCTGTGTCTTCCTTTCATTCAAACATACACGCCCACTCGTAGCCACCCCCATTTGCCTTTTATCCAATATACATTGCCGAGCTGTATCCCTCCCAAATGTCTGCCCATTCTCCAGGAAGCATGCTATATTGTCCACCAGGGCCAACGTCTCTATTAGCCCTGTGTCAGATCTTCAATAGACATCTTGGCAGCAGTGGTCTCTTTGAAACTTTGTACTCACACATGTCACAGCAGGTGGGCTTGAGCCAAGGCATTGTTCTTTTGATCACAAAGCTTTGATGTGTTTCATTCCTACCCTACTGTGTCAAACAGGAAGTGAAATACCAGAAGTAAGATATTAAACCATGTTGCTATCCAACAGTGTGATAGGCGGAACACTGATTCAATCAGTTTTACATCTAGAAGACTATCACACGAGCTGGTCTAGGAGGGCGGGACTTTGCACACACAGACCCAGCTCCGTGACAGTATACGAGCGTCGGAGGACAGAGGGAGGAGAGCGCAGCAGTCGCCGCTCAAAGCGGCCCCAGGGCAGGCAGCCTACCGGGAAATTTCCCAGGATCCCGGTAGGCCAGTCCGGCCCTGGTTTAAGACCACTAGGTCGAAACGCATAGGGGTTGCTACACATGCTTCCCATATTGCTTTTACTCAGTTACTTACTTTTAGTAATCAGTTTTTATACCAACATCTGTCATTTGATGTTTAGTAAGCATTTTTATATCATGTTAAATTCTTATATTTTTTTGACCTGCACCATATGGAGCCCCCCTTCTTTTCTTTTATGTTCTGAATGTGACACCGTTCCATTGTGTCACCAATTGCCTATTGACCTCCTCATGAGGTCCAGCTTATACCTCTTTTGGAAGATTCGCCTGAGTTTTGGATACCTGGTTACTATACTTTGATCCGGATTGGCCCATTGATACAACGCCTTCGCAGGGATTTCTTCATCTATTCCGTCCTCCTTCCTGTTGGGAGTATTGATGAGCGTTTGACCTTCGGTCAAAAACACATGCCTGATTGGTTCACTGTCGTACGACAGATGTGCCCACCGTGTCCAGTCATTACTTTCCGTGATGAATGTACATCTGTTGCATGATACCTGCCGTGTTATACAGTCATCATCATATTTACATCACTTCCACTATTCCTCACAGGGGACACCATCTCAGTCATTTGAGTGGATTTCCATCTATGAACTTATTTTGTTTTTGTCTAATAGGATTTGGACTTCATTATGTCATAGTTTATTGTTTTATCACGTTTCACCTTCCTTTATATTTGTCCATATCTATTGATATATAGCTCACTATCATAGTGATCTATGTTTACAAGCGCTACACTTATTTTTATCTTCATTTATCTTGGACTTTGCTTGTTCTAGTGTTAGCAGCTGTATACATTTCATCATTTTGATTATTGTGTTCACAGTGGGGTTTAGCACAGCAATTTTCCACATATTTACATTTTTACATTTTTACATTAGTGATGCGAAAAACAAACGATTCAAAATTTTCATTTGGTTTTTGCATTGTCTATGGCCTTAAGTGTGACTGAGCTCCACCAGAAAAACTCAGTGTAAATCTAGTACTGGATGGACAGAAATATCAATCCTTTGGCAGGTAAAAAGCCTCCTTATATGATTTTCATCTGTTTATTCAGCTGTTTGCCTGAAGTTCAGTCCCCAGAGTGTTGGTACTTTTTGGTACTGAGTAAATGCCGCCAACTGGCTGCAATCCCTTATGGAGTGATTGAACTGAATTTAGATTTCATATTTATTTCAGTTTTACATAGCTTGTCAAGATTGTTTGGACACCCATGTATGTCCCTGGTATAGGTAGCCCACTGACTCAGCTGTGCTGTACCTTGGGCTGGCACATCATGAAACCTGCCCAGGTTTTGTTTTGTTCTGACAGGTTCACTTTAATGTCAGCATCAAAAAGGCAAGAATTATACAGATTGTTAATCTAGTTTCTATCATTCGGCAGTGCAGTGCTGCCTAAATCATAATGTGTCTCTCTGGTAATTCAAATTGTTTCTGATGACTGCAATATGAAAGTAAATCCTTGTTAACAATTACATTTGATCAAAAGCAGACTCACAGATGGAACCAAACCACAGAACTATTATCAACACTTGTCATTTAAATTATGCATTATAAAATAAAATATAACCATGTTACAATGCACATTAAATGCATCTGTTTGTGTTTTAAATTACAAACATAAAAGAGATGTACATCAGTGAATTGAATGTGTCTAAGCAGAAGAATCATCTGAACATTTTTGCACTTAAAACTTTTTTTTATTTTTTTGCTTTGTGTACTTTTGAATGCAGTTTGTTAACAATAACATACAGCAGCACAGAGTATGCAGATGGCAATAATAATCAATGCATAGGAAATAAATAGATTTACCATGGTTTGCTTTGCCATGCTTCTATAAAATGTTGTACCCTTCAGGTCTGGTATGGATTTTGAGGGGAACCCCACACCAAATAAAACAAAATGGCTTGGGGTCCCCCACAGACTCCATACCAGATCCTTATCCGAGCAAATGGGGATCTGTGGGAGGGGGGCTTATTGGAAATCTGGAAGCCCCCTATAGGAAGGGGGCCCCTAGATCCCCCCCCCCCATGTGAATGAATATGGGATACCCCTACCCATTCACCAAAAAGTGTAAAAAGTGAGTAAAGACACAACACACATTTTTGTCCTTTTTAAAAAAAATAAGAATTAAAAAAAAAATGTCCCCCGGTGTAGAACCATCGTCAATCATGCCGCCACTACTAACCCGAAAAAAGAAAAAAGAGGCTCCCACCTTCTGCCTGGTCCACCTCCTGACAGTTCTAACATAGCTAAGGGGCACTGCCCCCTGTGAGATCATCGACCAGTGCATGCTGGGCTGCTGTAAGAACTGTCAGACAGCAGAACAGACAGATGGCAGAAGCCTTCAGCGCGAGCAGAACTTTTTTTTTCTTTCTTTTTTTTGGGTTGGCGGTGGTGGCAGGCAGCGTGTCTGACTATGGATCTACACCTCTCTCTCTCTCTCTCTCTCTCTCTCTCTCTCTCTCTCTCTCTCTCTCTCTCTCTCTCTCTCTCTCTCTCTCTCTCTATATATATATATATATATATATATATATATATATATATATTTATTTTTTTAATAAAGGACTTTTCAAAAACTCTTGTTGTGTCTTTACTCACTGTCTACACTTTTTTGGTAAATGGGTAGGTGGTACTATGTACCCCATACTCATTCACATGGGGGGGGCGGAATCTAGGGGCCCAAAGAACCCCCCATGTTGAGGTATATGGCTTGTTATGGTTCAGGAAGGAGTGGGGGTGCTTGCTCGTTCCCTTCATTTTCTAGCCTGCCCGGCTGCATGCTCGGATAAGGATCTGGTATAGAAAATCGTTGACTTATGAAAAACCTTGATGCCGTCACTTCTGGTGCTGCTAAGTCACTAAACAGCTGTTTGCGCAGCTTCACCGTGGCTATATCATGCATGCGCAGATGCTATTTTCGGGTCCAGAAGGAGAGGGCCCCTGGGTGGACGTAAGAGAAGGAGAGGGCCCCTGTGTGGACGTGGGAGAAGGAGAGAGCCTCTGGGTGGCTGGGGGAGAAGGTGAGGACCCTTGGGTGGTCGCTTGAGAAGGAGAGGACCCCTGGATGGCCGGGGGAAAAGGAGAGGGCACCTGGGTGGCTGGGGAAGAAGGAGAGGGCCCCTGGGTGGACCTGGGAGAAGGAGGGGGCCCCTGGGTGGACCTGGGAGAAGGAGTGGGCTCCTGGGTGGACCTGGGAGAAGGAGAGGGTGGATGTGGGAGAAGGAGAGGGCCCTTGGGTGGCCGGTGGAGATGGAGAGGACCCCTGGGTGGCTAGGGGAGAAGGAGAGGGCACCTGGGTATTTGGAGGAGGAGAGGGCCCCTGGGTGGCCATTTAGTGAAGAAGAGGGCCCCTGGGTGGGCGTTTGGAGGAGGAGAGGGCACCTGGGTGTTTAGAGTAAGCGAGGGCCCCCCCAAGGTAAATGGGGGAGGATGAAGGGGCCCCAGGATGGTTGGCAGAGAAGGTGTGGGCCCCTGGCTGTTTTGTGGAGAAGGAGATCGCCCCAGGGTTGGCCAAAATTGGAAGAGCTGGTCCTTGGGTGGTTGGAGAAGGAGAGGGTGCCATCCTTCTCCCCTAGAGGACAGGGACCCCCCTTTTCCACCGGAGGACAGGGACACCCCTTCTCTCTTGGGGACAGAGTCCCCCCTTCTCCCCTAGGGACAGGGACCTCTTCTCCCCTAGGGACAGGAACACTATCTCCCCTAGGGGTGGGGAACCCATCTTTCCTACGGACAGGAACCCCATCTCCCCTGGCAACAGAACTCCATCTCACCTAGGGACCCGATCTTCCCTGGGGACCAGGACCCCACCTCCCCTAAGAACAGGAACCTGATCACCCTGAGTGTGCCAACCTCACTGCCCTGCCTGCCATGTGTCCTGTGTGAGGGCCCTCCTGTGACAGCTCTTATCAGGACTTCACCCCACTGTGTGCTTCTCTTACATGGATGTGCTCCCACTACATGACTGACACCTCTGTGTGCTCCCGCTACACGATGACCCCTCTGTGTGCTTCCCCTACACAGAGGACCAGTCTGTTTGCTCCCCCTACATGTCTGCATACTCTGACCACCTCCTATATCCGGTCCGCAGCCTCTAACCATCTCTTGTATCATGTCTGCAATCTCTGACTATCTCTTGTCTTTTCTCATGTCTGCAGTCTCTGAGGAGGAGTCTGGAGAGGAATCAAGAGTGAGAGCGCCGCTGGGATGGGGATTACAGGAGGAGTCAGACGTGTGTGGATTGTGGAGAGGAGACTATAGAATAAAACCACAGCCACCAACCTGGAGCCGTCTAAGAGCCCTGCATGGTGCACCTGAGAGGAGGTCAGTGACAGTGCCGTGAAGCCAGTCTGTGGGGGGGGGGGGGGTCACTGATGTAATGAGGGAAGTAAATACAATAATGTAATGGGGCACTGATTTAAAGGTTTCCCCTTATATCAGTAACCCCCCCTTACCTTAGTGTATTCACTCTGCAGAAGGTGGTCTCTAGTCACCTGAGTCTCCCCCACCCCCCACATCATAATCCCTGGCATTCCCCTTTACACCAGAGTCTGCAGGATTCCCCCTTGCAGTGCAAGGGAACTCAGATGTAAAGCAAAATGCTACGAAGCATGATTTAAGGACGAACTCTGGTGTAAGGGGTGCTCTGGTCACCAGACACCACCTTATATCAGAGTCCACTGCATTCCCATTTACATTAGAGTTCCCACTTACATCAGAGTCTGCAGCATTGCCCTTTACATCAGTGTTCCCCTTTACATCAGGGTTCGCAGGGTTCCCCCTTGCACTGTAAGATTAAAAGGGGTGAGGCCCAGAGACATGTCCAGGGATCACAGAAGATACATGGGTTAGACTAGAAGGGATGGAGGCCTTAGAAGGAGATGCTCTGGCACCCCTGCAGGCTTCCTACATATATTCTGGGATTTCCCACAGGTTTAAGAGTATTGGAGGGAGGTAACTCAACTTATCCATGGGTTAACTACCATACCTATTCCTCTGACAATCAGTGTCTGCCTCATCGGCCTTTTGGAACACCTGGCGTTAGCTAAAGCAACCCGTACTTTAATAAGTATCCTATTATTTTACGTGAGGAAAGCCATAGTACTAAAATGGAAGTCAGCTAATCCCCCTACCCTGTCATCATGGAAAATATTAATCAATACAATGATACCCCTCTACATATCTGTTCCAGGGATGCCCCAAAAAAATATGAAAAAGTTTGGCATTTGTAGGCGGACTCAGAATCTACGACAGATGACCATGGGGGATCGCCCTGGCTAGCTACACTCCACAATTACCTGGCCCTGTTGAGTGCTGAGGTCCATGCCCCAAACAAGTGAGCGGTGGGGTTAGTCAGAGGTCCAGTGATCACACTTAATCCTAAATGTTCTCACGACGTCCACCTCAGACAGATGGGAGGGAAGAGTAGTTCCACAGGAAAATATGTCTCCTACCATCATCCTAACATGTGAAACCTGGGTACCATATTTACAAATGTGGAGTTGTTTTAGTTTTTATTTATAGTACTATATGTTTTAGTTTTGAGATGCATGGTGAGTTGTACGATGGTATGCAGATGGCTATGTGCACCAATTGGCCGGGGTATGCCCCAATGGCCCTGTTTTGTACCTTCACAGTGAACATTTTCAATAAAAAGAACTAAAAAGAAAAACACACAAACAATTACAATACTGAGATTTTTTTATTGCATAAGTTACTAGAAATATATTAGTACTCAATAGGTGGAAATATACTCTAATTAAATGATCAGTTGGATGCCTCAGCTGAAGGTTATGAGTTGTGGCACAATTTAAGCCTGTGTGCATCAAGGAGCAATTTGGAAAACTAATAACCACAATGAGCATGGCCTAATGACATGAACTGTATGACTCTGTCTGGGAAAGAACATTGTGCCCCAGACAGAAGAGACAGACCACACACCACCACTCTCCACTGTCTCAGCAGGAGATCACACTGGTACATCAACTCGCCCTATCCTATATAACAGTGATAAAACCAGCGAAAGGGGCTAGAAGTATTGTACCAACCTAGGCAGCTTCTAGCTGTGGAAGGACAATGGGTCTCATTCATCACAAAAAGGCAAAACCGTGCAAAGAAACATCTTTAGAGTCTTTCATGGGACAAAACAGTAATACGTATAAGAGGAATAGAGGGAATCATCTGCAGGAACCAGGGGAGCTGCAGGGAAGAGATCAGAACTGAAGAGTGCCCTATTTTCACTACTGATCTGTGCCCCATGTACTTGGACAAAACCCTAATAAAAAAAAGTAATTGTGTTTATATGTTGTGCTATAGGATTAGGATAGAGATTTGCTAAGGAGTAAAATGGACAGCTGCATTTGCAAATACAATATGCTGAAGGACATGACCAGTGTAGATCAGATGACCCCAACTTTCCTTTTACCTGCCCAACCATAAGTACTCACCCCCACCCCTTCTCATTACCTAGATTAGATTAAACGAGACCAGACATGAAATGGAGTACAAATGGCCATAGCAGCCTTTTTATTAACCAAAACACTTATTCAAATAACATTCTTTACATCAACATCTGAAACCAAAATAAACAGTCCTCAGGCCTATTGGTCTGTGACGGCAACCCCAACATTCCAAAACATGTTCCACTGTGGGACTTTTACCATAATAAGGCCTCCAGCCATGAACACCAACTCTGAGACAACCCCACTACCCACAGTGCAACCATTACCCTATTCCAGCTAAACCATGTTAACTGGAATCCACCAGAGGGGCACATACCACCGATGAGTCCCCCACACTTCCATTGCGTAAGTAATTTCTTACACTGTCACAGACCATGTACCGCCACCACCCGTAAGGGTGACACCTTACCCTTAAGGGCCCCTCCACACCCTCAAGGCACGTTGAATCCCATCCTGCAACCCCAGGGACCACAAATCTATCCCCACCACCGATCGATGGACTCCATCCCCCTTAGGTAGATCCTGGCATCAGATTCTAATTCCCTATCCTGAATGACCATGCCCCCATTTCTCATTAAAAAAATATGTCAGACCACAAGACCATGACCAGGGAAGGCTGTACGGAGCCGCAGAAAATCTAACTTGATGTCCATAATAGGCTCCCTACTGGAACGAATCCCCAGATCATTCCCTCCAACATGAAGCAGCATAATGTTGGGTGACCTGTCAAGGCGCGCAAAACGATGTACCTCCGGCACCACCCTATTCCACATCATCCCTGGTACGCCTAGCCAGCGAATACACGCCTCCCTCCTGGAAATACCTAGCTGTCTGCCATCCGGCCTAACATCAGCTCGCCTGGCCCCCCAAAATACATATGAGTGGCCCAAAATCCAGACGAGGCGTGTCTGCACTCCATCTGAAAGAAAAGAACGAGAACCACAGGATAACACAAAAACACTATGAATACTCACCCACAAGCAAGACCCTTCCTCTATTGGGTACCCCCCCTCCCCCCATTATCCATGCAAGATAGCAAAGGACAGGGGCCGAATAGCATCCTTGAGCGTATGCAACTTCCGATACCCCTTTAAAGCTTGGCGGACCCAAAAATCTTTTGTAAAATCAACCCCAACCTCTAGTTTAAAGATAAAGGCCAAGGTCGCCAGTTTCCGCTCAATGGCAGACACCGACACGCCCCGCTCCAGGTTCCTGGAAACAAAGTAAAGGACCAGCAGCCTTACCTCCGAATCCTCCCGAACCCCTTCTGCATTCTGCACCAACTCCAACCATTCCTGCCATACCTTGGTATATGTCGCCCACGTGGCCTCACTCACCGACCTTTGATCCATCCAGCGACGGCTCCAAGGCAAATTTCCCACAGCCAGCCCGGAAAAAGAACCCCCCGTTGTTCTGCCAGATCTTGGAACCTGTCCCACTGAACCCGAGAAAATGAATCAGCCACCTTATTGTCAATCCCTAGGAGGTGTACAGCATATACAAAAATATTCATCTGCAGGCAGCGGAGCACCATGTGGCACAGCAGCCGTATAACAGTTTGCAACGATGCCGAGATGCGGTTAATGACCTGCACCACACCCAGGTTGTCGCAATTCAACTGAAGTTTCAAATTCCAAATGATTCACCCCAGATTTCCATCAACAGCACTACCGGAAAAAGCTCCAGGAGCACCAGGTTACGTAGGAACCCCACATCTGACCAGGAACTCGGCCAAGGTTCCGCGCTCCAGTGACCCTGGTAGAATGCCCCATAACTTGTCAACCCTGCAGCATCCGTAAACAGCTCCAAATCACAATTACTCACCAGTCCGGACATCCAAACCGATCTACCATTATAGCTTTCCAAAAACATGTGCCACATCTGCAGATCTCCCCGATGTTCCCTAGTGAGACAAATAAAAATGGGTAGGGGACCTAATCCTTGCCGTCGCTGCCGACAGCCATCGGCAAAACACCCTGCCCATAGGAATAATGCGACATACAAAGTTAAAAACTTACCCAGCAGCGATTGTAGCCTCCGAAGCTGGACCTTGTGCAGCCCCACTATCCCCCGAATCTCCGTCTTGAGTGCCAACAATTTATCCTCTGGCAAGCGACACTCCATGGTGTCCGAGTCCAGTACTATGCATGGTCATCGGACCCTCCTTCTTGTCCTCTGCCAAAGGAATACCAAGACTCCCCGCAATGTGCCGCAACGTAGATAAAAGGATCGCATCCACATTAGAAGCGGCCCCACGAAAAGAAAATCATCCAAATAATGAATGACAGAATTCCCCCCCGACAGATCTCGAACTACCCATTCAACAAAAGAACTGAATTGATCATTTGTATGACTATTGTCCATTACTTTGATTGAGATTAGGATGTAAATGTTTTACTGCTGTACCTGATTGTTATATACCAAAACCAGCTGCCTGTAATTTTTCTATTATTTGTATGGAAATTTAAATAAAAATTCTTTAATGATAAAAAAAAAAAAAAAGAACTTAATGTTTCGAACAGAGCGCAGGAAATGGAACAGCCCATGGGCAAACAGCGATTGACATAAAATTCGTCCTGCCAACAGCACCCCAACAATTGAAAACTGTCAGAATGAACTGGGAGCAGACGAAAAGCAGACTCAATTTTAGATTTTGCCATTAGAGCCCCTTTGCCGTAGCGGCAAACCCAGCTCACTGCTGCGTAAAAAGAAGTATAAAACACCGTACATGCTTCAGGATCAATTGCATCGATAACAGAACCTTTCTTCGGGAAGGATAGGTGATGGATCAGTCAGAACTTGTTTGGTTCCTTCTTAGCCACCACCCCAAGTGGCGAGACCACTATGTCCGGCAGTGGCTTCACTGCAAAAGGCCCACCCATGCAACCCAGCGCCACCTTCTTAGCCAATTTTTCAGATACCACCCCCGGATGCTGCAAGGCCAAATGCAAATTCTGCGCCATAGGCAGCAAAGCCGCCAAGGAACATGAGAATGCGAAAACCTTCCAAGAATCCCTCCCGCAACAGGAACGCAGCATCCTGGTCAGGATATCTACTTAGAAAAGGATGCATCCTTTCCCCCCTCATGGGAGTCATTCCCCTTGTTTGCAAAATCTATGGCACAGAACTTGGCTTTTTTAAAGCAGCAGGACACAGGGTGAGAACTTCCACAACCCGAGTACTCATGTTTAAAACGGCATGATCCCCCAAACTTACATGATCCCTCGTTGTATCGCCAGCATATGCCCCATTTTTTATTGGCCAGTTGCCCAGTGGATGCTGCACCACCAGCCCCCCTAGAAAAAACTGATTTGGGGCCCGTGCCTAGGACATGAGCCACATCCAGAGGCTAATGTCCTTGTGGTCCCAGAGAAGGAACGGCAGGATAGCCCGACGCTGCCAAAACTGCTCGTCATAACGTTGCCAAGCGGTTCCACCATAAACTATGAGCTTCGCCGATGGCGTCAATGTAGCAAAAGAGTGCAGAACAATGTTCTGGATTCTTATCCTCTATGACGCTCGCCATAATGGCAAACGATTGCAGCCAGTTGGCGAAAGTTCGTGGAATCAATCGATACCGCCGCTTCTCCTCATCCTCTTTTTTAGTGTCGTCGGGCTTGAGCCTGTCCAGATTAAACTTCTCTAAAGGCAGTAACAAAAAAAAAATCTCTACGTACACACCCTTGCTAATCTTCTCCCGGAATCCTGTTTTGAAATGCGCCCCAACGGACCCTCAAAGCATACATAAACTACGCATTTTGCCGCGTCAGCTAACCGCACTGCATCCGTTTTTCCTGAGACCTCCTGCGACCCTCCAGTCTTCGGAGGCACCACACTAACTGCCCCCGAGGCCGGAGGCGACAGAGAAATCCCTTTAGCTACCCAGGCTACCACCGAGACCGAAGGGGGAGGAGTGGGCACCGCCGGACTAGCCCCATCTAACACTGCCCCTCCAACCGGCTGGACCCAAGGCGACACCTGCAGGGACTGTAACCCTGTTCCCTACGCAAAACGCTGCATGAGATCCTGCAGTCCTCCCAGCAAAATTGCGCAGCTGCGCATCTGTAATGGAAGTGGCAGGTGTATTACCTGCTCTTTGCAGGCCAGCCGCCGAGTCCCCAGCCTGCGATGCGGCCCTGACATCCACCAAATTCCCCCCATCCCTCACAGCCAACAACCCACCCAATGCAGCATTGAAAGAGGTAGTAGATAAAGAGGCAGACTTACCGGGCTGACCAGGAGAGACCCCAACAGCTGCCGCTCCCGAATCCACCGGTGCCGGCTGGTTCCGCGACTCTTCCTCCTCAGAGCATGCCAGCTCTTCCTCGGACCGCTCTCCTGGAAGATGCTGCTCCTCCACTCTTGGCAGCCAAGGCGTGAAGGGCTGGATGCCGAGGACCCGTGCCGGTGTTGGCCCCTCCTCGCAGCACCGGATCCGCTCCCCGCACGGCTGCTGAGTTGTTCCGCCCTTCTGTCGCCCCCGGAAACCTCCGGTGCTCTCCTGTAGCTTCTACCACTTCTGCCTCCTACAGGGGGAACTGGCCTGGTGTTGGAGCCACCGGCCTCGTCTGTGACGGCCCGGCAGCCGCGGCTGATCGTCTACCTCACAGGGACCCCCCCTCGCCTCCACATCAGAGGTGGTAGAGTCCGCTGGCTCCCTACAGCGATGCCAAGTGGGTGCAAAGTTTGAACGTGACCCACCGCCTCGCTCATAGAGCTCTGCCTCCGACTAGGATTCCATCCAGGCGATCCACCTGCTGCAGGCAATGGTGGCCCAGCAGGTGTGCCTGGCAGGTCCTGCAGAGGGTTCCTAACCTGGCGCAAAACTCGGGGGGTTGATGTACCCAGGGAAAAACGCTCTGGGGGCCGAGACCTCCGCGCATGTGCGCATTCACTTTACGGTCAACACTGAGGACAAGGGGGCACTCTTTACGTCCAGAGGAAAAGAGATTTCATCTCCAAATATGGAAAGGTTTCTTCACAGTAAGAGCTGTGAAAATGTGGAATAGACTCCCTCCAGAGATGGTTCTGGCCAGCTCAGTAGATTGTTTTAAGAAAGGCCTGGATTCTTTACTAAATGTACTTAATATAACTGGGTACTAACATTTATAGGTAAAGTTGATCCAGGGAAAATCCGATTGCCTCTCTGGGATCAGGAAGGAATTTTTTCTCCTGCTGTAGCAAATTGGATCCTGCTTTTTTGGGGGTTTTTTTGCCTTCCTCTGGATCAACTGTGGGTATAGGATTGGGTATATGGGATTGTATGATATTTTTTATTTTATTTATTTATTTGTTATGGTTGAACTAGATGGACTTGGGTTCCAGTCAGGACAACCCAACACAATGGTTCTTGCAGCCCACTACCAATGTGGTTCTGCACTTGGTTACCCAGCACTGTTCCCTATTGCATTCTGCTATGCCCCAGGTTTGTATAGCATGTGTGTGCTAGGATTCCTGACCAAGTAGCCATCCAAAAATAACCTCCAAGCTACAATAGTCATATGTCTTTGCCTGATCTGAGGCAGGGGCGAATCCAGAGTCTAGTCTCGGGAGGGGCACTGCCAGAAAATAAGGTTTTTCGCGGGCAATTTGTCGCGGCAATGGCTGGTGTTGACGCTTCAATCATCACGGCACCATGGTTGATCTGGTGTCAGGATGATTGAAGAGCATTATTTCTATTATTACATTGTAATATAAAATGAAATAGTTCAACTCACCATAATGCAGAATCAGTGGGCGCCCTGAGTGTGTCACTTGCTGCCATTGCCTGCCACCAGATGCTGCGTGTCACTTGTCACCTGGGGTCCTAGTAGATGACAGGCTCAGCAATGACATGCAATGCCAAGCTGCTGCTAACAAAGCATACAGAATATTGGCATGCTTTAAAAAGGGGATTAACTCCAGAGATAAAACGATAATTCTCCCACTCTGGTCCAGCCTCACCTGGAGTATGCTCTCCAGTTCTGGGCATCAGTCCTCAGGAGGAATATACTGGAAATGGAGTGAGTACAGGGAAGGGCAACAAAGCTAATAAAGGGACTGGAGGACATTAGTTATGAAGAAAGGTTGCAAGCACTGAACTTATTCTCTCTGAAAAAGAGACGCTTGAGAGGGGAAATTATTTCAATTTACAAATACCACACTGGTGACCAGGGGAGGGCTGGCAGCATTATGCCTGAGGGGCAAGACCAGTCAAGTTGCCCATACATAGTTGCCAAAATTGTAAAAAAAATTATAGGGACACTTTTTTGGCTGTAGGCGGAGTCTTATTATACTTAGGGGGCAGGGCATGCATTTGTAGGCGTGACATAGCAAAAAAATTAAAATGTGGCGCGCAGTGGTGAAAAATGGGCGTGGTTTACGCGAATAGTGGGCGTTGCTTAAATGGGAGTGTCTCAAAGGGGGTGTGGTTAGAGTCTGAGATGAATGAGGGTTGGAGGGAGAAAGAAAGGGGGAAAGAGGGAGAGATAAAGAAAGAAAGAAAGAAAGAAAGAAAGAAAGAAAGAAAGAAAGAAAGAAGGAAGGAAAGAGGAGTGGAGGGACAGCAGGCGCAGATCCTACACTACAATAGAAATGTGTATTCCAGAGTTTAACAGATCAGCAGATAAAGATACTCCAAACACCTGGTGTTAGCGTTTCAATCATCCCGGCACCATGGTTGTTATGGTGTCAGGATGACTGAAGCACATTATTTTTATTATTACATTGTAATATAAAATTAAATCATTCAACTCACCATAATGCAGAATCAGTGTGACCCCTGAGCATGTCACCTGCCACCAGATGCCATCAGGTGCCCCCAGCAGAGCCCGTTCTTGCATCGGGTGCCCCCAGCAGAGTCTGTCTTTGCATCAGGTGCCCCCAGCAGAGTCCGTCCTTGCATCAGGTACCCCTAGCAGAGTCTGTCCTTGCATCAGGTGCCCCCAACAGAGTCCCTCCTTACATCAGGTGTCCCCAGCGGAGTCCCTCTTTACATCAGGCATCCCCAGTGGAGTCCCCCCTTACATCAGGCGTCCCCAGCGGAGTCCCTCCTTACATCAGGCGTCCCCAGCGGAGTCCCCCTTACATCTGGCGTCCCCAGGGGAGTCCCTCCTTACATCAGGCGTCCCCAGTGGAGTCCCTCCTTACATCAGATGTCCCCCTTTACATCAGGTGTCCCCCCATTGGAGCCCCCCTTAATCAGGCATCCCCCTATTGTTGCCCCCCTTACATCAGGTGTCCCCCATTGGAGCCCCCCTTACATCAGGCGTCCCCCCATTGGAGCCCCCTTACATCAGGGCCCACCCCCATTGGAGCCCCCCTTAATTAGGCGTCCCCCTATTGTTGCCCCCCTTAATCAGGCATCCCCCTATTGGAGCCCCCCTTACATCAGTCATCCCCCCATTGGAGCCCCCTTACATCAGTTGTCCCCATTGGAGCCCCCCTTACATCAGTTGTCCCCCCATTGGAGCCCCCCTTACATCAGGTGTCCCCAGTGGAGTCCCTCCTTACATCAGGCGTACCCAGCAGAGTCCCTCCTTACATCAGGCATCCCCAGTGGAGTCCCTCCTTACATCAGGCATCCCCAGCGGAGTCCCTCCTTACATCAGGCGTCCCCAGCAGTGTCCCTCCTTACATCAGGTGTCCCCAGAGCGGAATCCCTCCTTACATCAGATGTCCCCCCATTGGAGCCCCCCTTACATCAGGTGTCCCCCCATTGGAGCCCCTCTTAATCAGTCGTCCCCCTATTGGAGCCCCCCCCCCTTAATCAGGCATCCCCCTATTGTTGCCCCCCTTACATCAGGTGTCCCCCCATTGGAGCCCCCCCTTACATCAGGCGTCCCCCCATTGTTGCCCTCCTTAATCAGGCAACCCCCTATTGGAGCCTGTGATGGACCCCCGTACTCAAGATGAGCCTGTCCGCCGTATCGCTCCTCTGTCCGGTACCACACAATCCAATTAGCTAATCCCTTAAAGCAGCCGATGTGACTCCCTAACTACAATACACATTATCATACATCTCAACACAGAACTCCTTCATACAATTGCAGGGTTAATTAGCACAAACAACAATGGGTGAAAGACTCTAATGGGGCGTACACACGGTCGGACTTTTCAGCTACATAAGTCCAATGGACGCTGACGGACTAAAGCTGGCTGGTAATCCGATCGTGTGTGTGCTTCTCCGGACTTTCAACGGACTTTTTCAGCCTCAAATCCGACGGACTTTAGATTTGAAACATGCTTCAAATCTTTCCGACGGACTCGAGTCCGGTCGAAAAATCCGCTCGTCTGTATGCTAGTCCGACGGACAAAAACCCACGCTAGGGCTAGACAGCCGCACTATGGAATATAGCCTTTATTAGTAAAAAGTCCAACAAATACAAGCAATACAGCAAAAAATGGGACAAACGAGCTGACGTGTTTCACACTTAAAAGTGCTTAGTCAAGTGTGAAATGCGTCATAATTTGTCCCATTTTTTGCTGTGGCTTGTATTTGTTGGACTTTTTACTAATAAAGGCTATATTCCAGAGTGCGGCTGTCCAGAACTTCCTTTTTGCCTCATGTTGCTATATGCTTAGCCGGCACCCGGTGTTCCAGTTCCAAGGAGAGTTCTATATCCACATTTCCACCTGGAGCAGTGATCCCTTTCCCTTCCCCCTGTGACAAGTCATACTAGACTAATTTAAATTATAGCAGACAACAGACAGACAGGTGGCTGGAGTTGACATCAGCATCTAACAGTATTTGTCCCAGCATCATGAATCATCCACTATTTCTAATATGGCATATACAGGGTTCTCAGAGTTTGTGTGTCTTGGGGGGACATGGACCTGAATCCAAAGTAACACCACCTCAGGGGATCCCAAGGCATACAACTCACAAAAAGCATAGTTCCCCCAAATGCCAGGGCCCATAATCGAGGCTAGCATTTAGTCCTCTCCAAAGTCTTTGTCCTGGCTAGGTCTGTCACAGAGCCCCCCTTACATTAGGCTTTCCCCCATTGGAGCCCTTCTTACATCAGTCGCCCCCCCCATTGGAGCCCCCCTTACATCAGGTGTGCCCAGCGGAATCCCTCCTTACATCAGGAGTCCCCAGAGCAGACAAAGAAATAAAAAGAGAGAGGGGCGCACCGGCCATGTGCATTATCTTTTGTAAAACATTTATTGAATAAAATGATAAGAGAAGTTGATAAGAGGAGTCCCCAGAGCAGAGTCCCTCCTTACATCAGATGTCCTCCCATTGGAACCCCCCTTACATCAGTTGCATACTTGCCAAATTTCCCTGGACATTCCTGAAATTTAGACCCTTTTCCCGATTTTATTGTGTCCCGGGAAATGTCCCAAGAAATCAGTTTTTTCCTGATTTTTCGCCGCCGCCGCTAGAGGTCCGCGGCCAGGGGAGACAATGTCTTCGCCGGCCGACATTTTTAAGAAGACCAGAAGAAGAACATGGGTGGCTACAATAGAAATTAAGCCCCCCGCCCCGCTGCCGGTCTGTCTGTGACCTGTTATAGAAAGGGGCGGGGGTGGGCGGCGCGCACCTTAATTTCTTTTGTAGCCACATGGCCGGCTCCGCCTCTATTTTGTTCCCCCTCGGGGAATGGGGAAACCGTAATGGCGGCGGAGACACCGCTATACGGTGTTAGGGGGCTCCAATGGGGGGACAACTGATGTAAGGGGGGCTCCAATGGGAGGACAGCCATAGAGCCGGTGGTGGCAAAGTGATGGATCGGGGAAAACAGTCTAAGGTTTTACATGATCACAAAGGTTGGTGGCGGCAGGGAGGACAATGTGGCCCTTTAGGGCCCCTGGGGGACTTGTACCACCATGGCCTCCAGGAACTAAAGTGCAAACAAGTCCTTATATGAATCCCTCAGAGCTGAGGACCTGACCACCCCCCCTGCCACTAGTGAAGGACTACAAGTCCAAGCATTAACGCCTGAGATCTAAGGATGTGACTCCCCCAATTAGTGACGGAGTACAAGTCCCAGCATGAACCCTTGAGATCTAAACATGTGACTTGTAGTTCTTCACTAGTGGGGGGGGACACATCCTGAGCGCTGAGGGGTTCATGCTAGGACCTGTAGTCCTTCACTTTGGGGGGGTCACATCCTCAAAAGCATGAACCCCTGAGATCTAAAGATGTGGCTCCTTAGATCCCATGGGTTCATGCTGTGACCTGTAGTCCTTCACTAGTTGAAGGGCCGGGGGGACACATCCTCAGCTCTGAGAGGTTTAAGCTGGTACAGTGAGATCTGTACTCCTTCACTAGTTGGGGGGGGGGGGGGGTGTAACACATCCTCAGCTCTGAGGGCTTCATGCTGTGATATGTAGTCCTTCACTAGTTGAAGGGACGGGGGGACACAGCCTCAGCTCTGATGGGTTTTAGCTGGGACAGTGGGACCTGTAGTCCTTCACTAGTTGGGGGGGGGGGGCAGGGGTGTGTGACATATTCTGAGCTCTGAGGGGTTCATGTTGGGACCTGTAGTCCTTCACTTTTGGGGTGTCACAGATGATATAATCTCTCTGCTGCCCACAGCTGCACAGTGAGGGCGGAACTGCGGTGATGCAGGGCGGGTGGTGAGAGATGATGTCACCTCTCTGCTTGCTTGCCCACCCGCTCACTGTACTGCTATTCCGTTCACCCACTAGCCCGCTTACTGGCATGACTGCACGCCCGATCTGTTCAGCCGCTTGCCGGCTCACTGGCCTGCTCGCCCGCTCCGCTCACTTGCCGGCCGCTTACTGACCTGACTGCCTGCCCACTCACCCGCCGGCCACCTGGCCTGCTCACTATTTTCTCAGGGGGAGCAATTGCCCTGTTGCCCCCCCCCCCCATCCCCGGATCCGCTCCTGATCTGAAGGCAGAGCTTTTCCTACACTACAGAAGTTACTTCTCCACAGCTTAATTTCATCCTAATTTCACCCAAATCAACCAAAGATGATAAAAAAAATTATATTGTGCCCTCTAGTAGATGCTCTATAACAACAAGAGCTGGGAAAAATGGAAGTTCAGATGAAAAGCCATGCTCATTCTGTCACCGTTGTGTAAAATGGCTGCACAATAATACCCAGTGACTATTTCATTTTAGGTGTTGTTCTCCTAAAATGTAATCTCTTACAGTTAGCAAAGAAGAGATGTTTGGAAAATTATGCAAACATTACATTGTAAGTGGATCTACACTGTATCTGAACACCACAAAACAAAAACACTTTTTAAATTATTTTTATTATTCAAAGCAAACTCCCCCATCCATCTATGTCTCCATGCTTTATTTTGCTGAGAAATCACTTTGAAAAACACCCCTAGCTTTTCCGGCCACGGCCATCTTGCGTAAGGGCAGATGATTCAAGTAGCAATTACTTACTGGAATCCATCTGCCCTGAGCTCAGACACGCAGGCAGGAGGGTGTGCTTAGCTGAGAAAGCCCCTCCTCCCCTCCTGAAGACTCCTGGGATGAATGAAGTAATTTGACTAGGCATAAAAACTAGGAAGTAACTGAAGAAATGGATAAAAAAAGATTTTAACACAAGTAAATATAATATACCTTGTTATCTATTTACTAATGCTAGCAGCATAAGGATTACAAATAGTCAATGTTGATTGAGAGAGTGAAGTTTAACCACTTGACCTCAGGAAGGTTTTACCCCATTCATGACCAGGGCATTTTTTTGCTCAGTCATTGAATACTGTATGCAAATTAAATTTATATTATTTTTTTTCACACAAATAGAGCTTTCTTTTGGTGGTTTTTGATCACCACTGGGTTTTTTATTTTTATTATATAAATGAAAAATTACCAAAAATTTTGAAAAAAAACCCAAAACAACAACAATATTTCATATTTCCTGTTATACAACATATCCAATTAAATCAAATGTCTTAATAAATTTAGGTCAAAATGGTGGGCGTGGCCTGACCTGGCATGAAGATGGCTGCCTAAATCAGAAGCTCCTGGTACCATACGGCCTGAACGGAGGTATATTCGACCTGAACTCGGCTAAACAAATGGGGACTGCCTCGTGGAACTCCTCTGCCTCACGGTCCAGCTCGCCCAGGGAACAACCGGAGAATACGAGCCACAATATCCCTGATATGTTCCGCTCAGGCGGAGGAAACATAGCGTCTTCCCGCCGTAGGAACCCACAGCCCGCAGCTTCCTCGCATCTGGGATCGCCACCGGTCACTCTCCCCTGAATCTCAGTGGACAGGGATGACATGGTGGACCACCTACAACCTCACCTAAGCATCCATGATCTGCGGACGATCGCCACAGATATAAAGGATACCCTCTCAGCGGCCATTTCGGAACTACGCTTAGACATCCGCGCTCTCACTGACAGAGTGCAGGCTGCAGAAAAAATTCCAGAGCGCCAGGACATACAGCTGCGTAAGACCACACAGCATGTAGATACTCATACCCTCCAAATGAGGGATATGCAAAGACACCTAGAAGACCTTGTCAATAGGGGCAGATGTCGCTCAAAAGGTATTGCATACAAGTGGAAGTTCCCTTTCTGCCTATCGGCCACTGCTCAAGGTCGCACGGAACTCTTGAAAGTACCTGAAGATCTCCCTCTCTTCTGTGACACCCTAAACATACTGATGGTTGAAGTGCCCAACTGGTATGCTGACTTTCGCCGCTCTGCTGTGACGTTCTCCCTCAGCTCCGGCTCATCACAATTCTCACTGCATTACCCACCACGACTCCAGCCCATCCAACTCTCCCAGCTCGAGGAGAGCCAGATGGGACCATTAAACTCCCTTACAGGTACTCAGTAATCCATCGTTGCTGTTACGCCATGTTTGCCTCCTTTATGCTTTAATAGCTGCAGTTTTAATGTTTTGACTGTTTTCAAATATTCTACAGCGGATACTACTATATGGTCCTTGTACCCACAGTGCCTTTAATATCTGCCGGCCTGCATCTCATGGACTATCCCCTTCGTACTGCAACTGGTAAGGTATGCACTACGTTTGCTTCAAGCAGTGTCCATACAAATAACTAAATGACTATGTACCTAAAACTACAATCCCCATAATGCTTAGCGACCGACTGCCGGATCTACACAGCAGGACTTGCACACATGACCCAAATCTTCCCTTTCCGGATATCACCCATCCAGGAAACACTATGGACCACAATCTGTACCCTACAAGTCACTATGATGGACTACCAATCGTCAAACCGACAGACCCTGGACGAGAGAACCTCCGACGCCCAACCGCCGGATTCGTATTGGAATACTTACCGCTCTCTCGGATATGGAACTGCAGCTTATGTATACACAGACACTAGTCCGGAACTCAACACAACTCTGACCGGCTCACGGACTTACCTCCTTCCACCACACATGTAGGCACCCCTACAGAATGTCGCTATGCTGCCAGCCGACCCTCTTGCTCCCGGAGTCACTACCACCACCGGAAATCCTGACTGCGGTTACAAACAGGCATACAGATCTATAGATTTCAAACCCGCAACTGTTGCCCTGGGACACCTATTCAACGGGCCTATTGTGGTGTATACGTGCCATATACTGACCGGGACTATACTCCTCATCTGTACCCTATCTACTAAGGACTAGAATCTGCATCCTAACAATACTCATACGAGTGATTGCAGACCCGACTTATTTTTACAGGTACTCTAATATGCTCTCCTCCTAAATGTTACTCTTACCTGAAGTTGTTTTATTTTTCCAGTTATAATATTTGAATGTATATTCCCCTGTTAACTGCTGTCCTAGTTACACGATTTAAAAGCCCTCTACTTGCTAAACGATTGCCATTATATAATTCGCACTTTGGACTTTACGCTGATGGCCTCACTGAGGCCCGGTGGCATCTCCAGAAGTTCGAAATACCCACAAGTGCGATGAAATGGATTGCTAATACAACACTGGTGGAATATACTTATACATACCTGAATTCACCTAACGCCCATAATCCACATGACTTTATCCCCCCAATAATCAGATATTGTCCCATCTTTCATTACACCTCTTAGAACTGTACACACCCTCCCTCATTCCTTTCAATAGTCAGATGGTAGCGGGACACTAGTACCTTGCAGACTCTTAGACACTCTATCGTGTCAGGTTATAACCAACCCCCACACAGTAGCGGGGCAGTGTGCAATTCCGTGTGGCGCGGGGTGCATGCTGTTTCCGTTCTCTACTGTTACTGAGGCTAGTGGATAGAATCCTCGTGGCCTCATCGGTTACCCCGTAGAGTTTACTATCCCAAACTCCAGGTCACTCACATGACAACAGAGTTCACTCTCCCCGACCTATTGCCCTCTATCCCTCATACCCATCCATTCCCGGCGGAGGAAATGGGACCCACTCCCATACCACACGATAAGGCTCAACCTTACACACAACTCAAACTTAGCTCTATAAACATACGCGGTCTCAAAATACCCGAAAAACGGTCACACTTACTCTCCTCTTTACTGAAATCTAAAACCCATATTGCGCTTATTCAGGAAACACATTTCAGAAGGGACAACATTCCTAAACTACATGACAGACACTTCCCGACAGTTTACCACGCATCCAATAAAGACGCCAAATCAAAAGGGGTATAACTCCAAAGGGATCCACAAGGAAGGTTCCTTTTTGTAAAGGGCAACCTTAATAATAGGCCTCTTACCATTGCCAACCTCTACGCCCCTAATACACAACAAGCGGTCTTCTTCCGTAAAACACTCCAACAACTACTGACTTTCCGCTCGGGCACCTTAATTGTCGGTGGTGATTTCAATGTGGCCCTTAACCCCTCCCTCCACACGTCCAATGGTCTATCATCACTTACATACCGGGCTCTGCGCACAATAAAGACACAATTCAGCGAATTACTGTTACACGACACTTGGCGTACATTACATCCTACTGGTAAGGTTTTTAACTTTTTTTCCCCACCCCATTCCAAATATTCAAGACTAGACCATTTTTTTGTCTCCCAAAATGATCTATCCTTTCTCACTACAGCAACTATTGAACCGATGATCCTGTCAGACCACAATCCCATAACCATAAATGATCAAATAAATTTCGCGCAATATTAGTAAATAATAAATAAATATGTATAAAATCTGTGAGAAAAGCAAACAGAGTTATACCAATTAGGATAGTGGTTACTGAGGCTATTGCTGCAAGGATCAAAGATCTCTATATTGCAGCATATAGCTATCGCCACTATCTTCTATTTAGGTGATATATATTGTATCTAAAATAACCGTGAATAAAAAACAAAACTTCCTGCAGTGGTGATATATATTAAATCTAAAACTGACGTGAATAAAAAAAGCAGAACTTCCTGCAGTGGTGATATATATTAAATCTAAAAATGCCGTGAATAAAAAACAGAACTTCCTGCAGTCATTAATAATTAATGATAAGTGATTTGTGCAACCAATGCAATAATGTTACCATAAAGCAGCAAGCATAAACAAATGTGCAATGACAGTCCGCTTCAGTGCTCAATTAAAGTGCAGATTATAAGAATGAAAAGTTCTTGGAGAAGATAAATGGGTAGCAGCATATAAACAGTCTGTAAACAATTCTTCTATTCAATTCTGGCATGTAGAGTGTAATGGATATGTATCCCTGCTGGTGGTGTCTCCTAATGTGGTCTCACAGAACCTTCACCTCCAATTTGTAGTAAACAGGCATTCAGTGATTGTAGCTTTTTGATGTAGCAGTTGTCACTGGGAACCTCAATTTCTTTGTTATTTCTCCATTGTTCCTTCTATGTGGCTCCGATCTAGTTTTCTCAGCAGTGGAGGAAATAAACAAATAGGGTAGGGGGAGAAAAGAAGGCTCCACTAGCGTAATATAGTTTTAAAATCGGAGGGGGGGGTATTTATTTTAAGTAATTCTCTTACATTTAATAATTTAAAAACGGGCAGAGTAAATGAGAAAAAAGTCTGGCGTTCTCAGCGCCCTCTCACTTGTGCTTCAAATTGTGTGTACCGCTCCAGCCAATCCCTACGCGTTACGACACCGTCACGTGTCCCGAGATGAAGACACGTGACGGTGTTGTAACGCGTAGGGATTGGCTCAACGCAGGAAAGCAGATATAAAATTTTCACAAAATGGTACAGGACTCCTGACAAAATTCACAAATTTCACTCTAACCTCCCTCCAATATGCTGGAGATGCAACGCAGCACACGGCACACTACTCCACATTTGGTGGGAGTGCCCACTCATCCAACTCTACTGGATAGAAATTCATCGCCTAATTACCCAAATTACGACACCCCCGATTTTACTCCCACTCAATTCCTACTGCACCACACCTCCATTACACAATCGGCGTACAAAAAATCTCTTGTGCTCCACCTCATTAATGCGGCAAATCAATGTATCCCGGTACACTGGAGAAGCACCTCCCCACCCACAATCAAAGAATGGATACAACGAGTAGACAGAGTAGCTGAAATGGCTGAAATGGAAAACCTCATACACCAATCTACAGATACCCCATCCAAATACAGAGAAACCTGGGCCTGCTGGTCACACTATAGGGAATCGCAATCAACGAACACTCCCGACATTATTTCCTCCACCGTTACCTGAAGCTAATACTAAAATACGAAACCAACAGTGACTAACACGCCCTGAACCTCCGCCCCCTTCCCCTTTTCTTCTTCTCCCCGTACAACACCCTATCTCCAAAGACGCCCTATCAATTCATGCTTACGATACGAACTAACTCCTTGATTGCCTCTCCGCACGACGACCCTTGAGACACACACAAATAGGCTCACACCAATGGAGGACCATCAGTGACAGCCTATTACCCACAATCTTGGGCCTTCTGGAATGTAAAACTTTCCCGCGTATAGTTTGGGCTCCTGTATCACAATAACACGTACCGACCCAACTTGCCCCTTAAGCACACACCTATACACCCTCCCACCGGGCACAGTCAGAATCCTTTAGGGGTGTCCGGAGGCGAGGGTTGACTTGGTCGGTAAACGCTCATTACACCCCCAGAGCTCATCAAACACTTAAACCCCTACGTTCTGATATAGAAATCTATAGAAAACTATAGATCATCTCTTAGATCCACCGAAATTGACCAGGCTGCTCAAATAAAAATACAGAAAACACTTGATGATCGTAAAGCAAATATCTTGTACTCTTCCAAGAATTGATAAGTAATTTACCAATATAATTAACAACGCTTCTGATAATGCAATGGTCCCTCTGGTTATGCTTGATGACTATGTATTGTATAATTCTGTTATGATTACTGTAAACCTGTTAAAATTCAATAAAATAACTTTAAAAAAAATACATTTAGGTCAAAATATGTCCTGCTACATGTCTTTAGTAAAAACTAACCTGCGTTTTCGGGACACTAGTATAGTTCTGATTGTGATCAAGATACTGATCTGTACAGACACTATATTGGTAATGGCAGTGATCAGCGACTTATAGTGTGACTGTGATAGTGTGACAGGCAATCTGACATTACCTGGCACTTGGGAGGGACACTAATTGCCACTGATGTCACTAGTGACACTTATACACTGATCAGTGATAATACTGTACACTGTACTAATGACGCTGGCTGGGTGATAGGAGTAATCAAGAGGGCAATCAAGGGGTTAGCTGTGTGCCTGACAAGTGTATGTGTGCTGCTTTACTCACAGATCATCTGGCTGGGTCTCTCCCTGCTTCCAGTTCTGAACGGTAACCGATAGCAGGAAGGAATCCAGTGAGATCTGTGTGTTGTGTTTACCAACACACAGATCTCTGTGAATGGCCACAACCATCAGCAGGTACGCAGCCAAAATGATTGGCTGTAACCTGCTGACAAACTCGTGTTGTGTCCAATCACAGCAGAGGTCAGAAGGGAGTACGTGCATAGGCGCCCCTAAACCAGAACAATGAAAGGGATGCTGCTGCTCCAGGCAAGTGACAGGTGAGATCCATCTTGGCTCTCTCAAGCAGGTGCCCGCCCAGCTCACCACTATAGAGACATAGACTAGAAGGAGTGAAATAAGTATTTGATCCCCAATCAGCACGATTTTTGGCTCCCAGGTGTCTTCTATACAGATAACGAACTGAGATTAGAAGTACTCTCTTACCCTAGGTTCATATCTGTGCATTTTGCAGGTTGTAGAAAGGCACTACAGTCCATTTAACATGGTTTCCAATGTAACAAGTTCACACCTATGCGTTTTGCGGCCATGCGTTTTCGGAAAGGGTCGGGGACTTTTTTCCCATGATTTGCGGGTAAAAGACTTCAATGTAACCGCACCAGAAACACAAGTGTTATGTTTGTGATGCAATTTTTGATGTGTTTTGTGGTTTTTATTTTATTGTATATAGTTGGTTGCTAAGCAGGGGGCCGGAAAGTCGGCTGCTGCATCCTTAACTGATGAGTCATTAGCTGTCAGCTGAAAGGAAAAAAAAAACGAAAAATACGGGGTGGGTGGGGGTGAGGGGTGGGGTCCCCCCAAAATCCATACCAGACCCTTATCCGAGCATGCCCCGCACATTGCTTCAAATTGGTCTGCATGGCTATCATTCCAGAAGGAAGCCTCTTCTAAAAGATGATGCACAAGAAAGCCCCCAAACAGTTTGCTGAAGACAAGCAGACTAAGTACATGGATTACTGGAACCATCTCCTGTGGTCTGATGAGACCAAGATAAACTTATTTGGTTCAGATGGTGTCAAGCGTGTGTGGCAGCAACCAGGTTAGGAGTACAAAGACAAGTGTGTCTTGCCTACAGTCAAGCATGGTGGTGGGAGTGTCATGGTCTGGGGCTGCATACGTGCTGCCGGTACTGGGAGCTACAGTGCATTGAGGGAACCACGAATGCCAACATGTACTGTGACATACTGAAGCAGAGCATGATCCCCTCCCTTTGGAGACTGGGCCACAGGGCAGTATTTCAACATGATAACGACCCCAAACACACCTCCAAGACAACCACTGCCTTGCTAAAGAAGCTCAGGGTAAATGTGGTAGACTGGCCTAGCATGTCTCCAGACCTAAACCCTATTGAGGATCTGTGGGGCATCCTCAAATAGAAGGTGGAAGAGCGCAAGGTCTCCAACATCCACCAGCTCCGTGATGTCATTATGGAGGAGTGGACTAGGAGTCCAGCTGCAAACTGTGAAGCTCTGGTGAACTCCATATATAGTTTAATTGTTCTGCGCTCACCAAACCTAATAATATGACCAGTTTTGTATAAAAACTACAATATTATGAGTGAAAAAAGATGTGTATATATATGCTGCTATCTCCAAGAATTAAACACTCAATTCAACATATATATACGGTATTTATCGGCGTATAACACGCACTTTTTTCCCCTGAAAATTAGGGGGAAATCGTGGGTGCGTGTTATACGCCGATCCCCCGCCGATTGTGAGCTTTTCGGCCGCTCTCAGCGGCTTTTGGCTTTTCTCGGCGGCTTTGAAAATGGCGCCGCCGTTCTCGGCCGCTTTCGGCCATTCTCGGCGGCTCTCGCCCGCCTTCGGCCATTCTCGGCGGCTCTCGGCCGCTTTCGGCAATTCTCGGCGGCTCTCGGCCATTCTCGGCGGCTTTCCGCCATTCTCTGCGCCTCTCGCAGTCCTGCGGGAGCCGCCGAGTGCGTCCGAGAGCGGCCGAGAGCCGCCGAGAATGGCCGAAAGCGGCCGAGAGCCGCCGAGAATGGCCGAAAGCGGCGGCGCCATTTTCAAAGATGTAAACGATACAGGCTACAGAGGGACACTGACAAGGCTGCAATCGGGTACAAGACTACAGATGGACACTAACAAGGCTGCAATGGGGGACAAGGCTGCAATGGGGGACAAGGCTGCAATGGGGACAAGGCTGCAATGGGGGACAAAGCTGCAATAGGGACAAGGCTGCAATGGGGGACAAGGCTGCAATGGGGGACAAGGCTGCAATGGGGACAAGGCTGCAATGGGGGACAAGGCTGCAATGGGGACAAGGCTGCAATCAGGGACAACACTACAGATGGACACTGACAAGGCTGCAGATGGACACTGATGAGGCTGCATTGATGGGCATTTAAATGTAAGTTTTTTTCCTTAAACTATCCCCCTAAAAGTTTTTTTCCTTAAAATTCCCTCCTAAACTTGGGGTGCGTGTTATACGCCGGCGCGTGTTATACGCCGATAAATACGGTATATAGAAAAAAAAGATTGCGCAAACATTAAACACAATATTAAATAATCATACAAAAACACATAACGTGAGTGAATCGATTCACTCACATGTTATGTGTTTTTGTATGATTATCTGGTGAACTCCATGCCCAAGAGGGTTAAGGCAGTGCTGGAAAAAAATGGTGGCCACACGAAATATTGACACTTTGGGCGCAATTTGGACATTTTCACTTAGGGGTGTACTTACTTTTGTTGCCAGCGGTTTAGACATTAATGGCTGTGTGTTGAGTTATTTTGAGGGGACAGAAAATTTACACTGTTATACAAGCTGTACACTCACTACTTTACATTGTAGCAAATTGTCATTTCTTCAGTGTTGTCACTTAAAGATATAATAAAATATTCACAAAAATGTGAGATACTGTATAGCCATGGGGCGTGGCCATCCGAGGACATCACTCTCCAGCCCATCCCCTAGTGAGGTCAGAGATGCCACACAGCGGGCGACAACGAAATGGAGGAAGAAAGCCACAGAAGAGCTTTTTTTTTTTATTAATAAAGGACTTGTCAAAAACTATTTTGATGGGGTTTTTTTTACATTTCACTGCTTTTTGGGTGAATGGGTAGGGGTACCCAATTCCTATTCATATGGGGGGGCTGGGATCTGGGGGGCCCCCCTTTTTTAAAGGGGGGCTTCCAGATTCCAATAAGGCCCCCACCCGCAGATCCCTGACAACCACTGGCCAGGGTTCTCGGGAAGAGGCCCTTGTCCCCATCAACATGGGGGCAAGGTGCTTCGGGGGGGGCTCCCATCCCCCCCATGTTGAAGGCATGCGACCCGGTATTGTTCAGGAGGGGGGCTTCCACCCACATCCATACTAGACCTGAAGGGCCTGGTATAGACTTGGGGGGGAACCCCACGCCATTTCACAATTTATTTTCGCTGACAGCTTATGACTTATCGGTTGTTAAGGACGCGGTGGCCAGCTTCCCAGCCCCCTCTTTAGCAATCAGCTATATACAGTGTGTTTAGAGTGCATTTAAAGAGAAAACAAAATGCATGAAAACTGCATGCAAAAACACATAAAAAACACAAAAGGGTCCTAATCTCAGCTTATTAGCTGTATAAAAGACACCTGTCCACAGAAACAATCAGATTCCATTTTCTCCACCATGGCCAAGACCAAAGAGCTGTCCAAGGATGTCAGGGACAAGATTGTAGACCTACACAAATCTGGAATGGGATACAAGACCATCGCCAAGCAGCTTGTTGAGAGGGTGACAAAAGTTGGTGTGATTATTCGCAAATGGAAGAAACACAAAACTGTCAATTTCCCTCTGCCTGGGGCTACATGCAAAATCTCACCTGGTGGAGTTTCAATGATCATGAGAATGGTGAGGAATAAGCTCAGAAATACACAAGCGAATCTTGTCAATGATCTTAAGGTAGCTGGGACCATAGTCACCAAGAAAACAATTGGTAACACACTACGCCGTGAAGGACTGAAATCCTGCAGCATAAGGTCCCCCTGTTTAAGAAAGCACATGTACAGGCCCATCTGAAGTTTGCAAATGAACATCTGAATGATTCAGAGGAGATCTGGGTAAAAGTGTTGTGTTCAGATGAGACCATAATTGAGATCTTTGGCATCAACTCAACTCGCCGTGTTTGGAGGAGGAGAAATGGTGCCTATGCCCCCAAGAACACCATCCCCACCTTCAAACGTGAAGGTGGAAACATTATACTTTGGGGGTGTTTTTCTGCTAAGGTGACAGGACAACTTCACCCCATCAAAGAAACGATGGACGGGGCCATGTACCATCAAATCTTGGGTGAGAACCTCCTTCCCTCAGCCAGGGCATTGAAAATTAGTCTTGGATGGGTATTCCAGCATGGCAATGGCCCAAATCATATGGCCAAGGCAACAAAGGAGTGGCTCAAGAAGAAGCACATTAAGGTCCTGGAGTGGCCTAGCCAGTCTCCAGACCTTTATCCCGTAGAAAATATGTGGAGGGAGCTGAAGGTTCGAGTTACCAAACGTCAGCCTTGAAACCTTAATGACTTGGAGAGGATCTGCAAAGAGGAGTGGGACAAAATCCCTCCTGAGATGTGTGCAAACCTGGTGGCCAACTACAAGAAACATCTGATCTCTGTGATTGCCAACAAGCATTTTGCCACCAAGTACTAAGTCATGGTTTGCACTGGGGTCAAATACTTATTTCACTCATTAAAATGCAAGTCAATTTATAACTTTTTTTAAATGCTTTTTTCTGGATTTTTTTTATTTATTCTGTCTCTCGCTGTTAAAATAAACCTACCATTAAAATTATAGACTGATCATTTCTTTGTCAGTGGGCAAACGTACAAAATCAGCAGGGGATCAAATACTTTTTTCCCTGACTGTACACCATACCTGGCCAATCCCTCAAGAAGGTGGATATCACTGTAGTTGACACCGTTACTCCAGTGATTTCCACTTGCTTCTGAGTCCTGTGTTGATCGGTTGCCCTGTTGCATTCTAAACACAGGAGGTTGACTGCTTTCTTAATAAATGCAAAGCATTCTCCAATTAGACAAGGTGGAGTGTCACCTTCCAGGGAGATTCAACCAGGTATAGTATATGCATAGTTACACTAGTCCTATCTGGACCACTGTTACAATGTACAAAATATCCATATCTGGAATTCTTTAAGTATGTATACTGTATGTCAACTGGGACAGTCCTACATCTTGGACCTCAGTCTCAATTGTGCTGTCGCAGGCGACATCCTGGGACACAGTGTCAACCTTATTTGTGTTACTCAAAAAGCCAGTTATTATGATGCTGAGGGGGTGCTCCCCACATAAGTAGAGGTGAGGCTGGGGGAGCCACTATGTAAAAGTTTTTTTTCTCACCCAGGGGACATCTCACTGATAGGTTGCAGAGACAAAAAGAAAACTTTTTGTTTTTTTAATTACATAGAACCCCAGGTGGGTTATGCCATAATGCACCGCATATTAGCACATTATGGCACACTTACCTGTCAGATAAAGCCATCTAGCGATGTGTTGTCATCCCTCACGCTGGTCCTGGACGCTTCCATCTTCACCCGGTCTTCCTTCCAAGTTCTGTCTCTTTGGCCGCTTGAATGGCTGGGCTGTGACGACATCACTCCCGCACATGCACAAGGAAGTCACATCACCACAGGTCAGATCGACGCTGTAAGGCTGGGTTCACATATACTGTATGCGGGTCCAGTTTCTGTGCAGAGCCTGCTGCGGTTTCCATTCAGAGGTTCAGACGCAAATTTGACACTGAAATAGCACCTAAACCAGAATGAAAAACACACAGGACCCTTTTTTCATTTGCACCACAACTGGCCCACATATATGTGAACTGGCTCCATTGAAAGCCGGATGCGGTTGAAAACGGATATGATTTGCATATGTGTGAACCGGGCCTAAATGTATGCTGAGCTGCGCATGTGCAGCTCAGTGTATATGACAGCTGACAGGCAGGGGGAAGCATTAATGACAGAAAAGACAAAGAGGTTCTCTTCAGTCATAAAAGCCCCAACTGTCAGCAATTTTTTAAAATTAGAGTTTAATACCACTTTAAATAGTTTTAAAGTGGTCGTAAACTGCACTTTTTTTTTTTCTAAACCCGGCAAGGCAATGGCATAATGTGCTAGTATGCATGGTATACTAGCACATTATGAAATACTCACCTTAGAACGAAGCCCTCTTGTGGTGCGCCGTTAACCCTGAGAGGGCTTCCATCTTCACCCTGTCTTCCTGTCCCGGTTCGCGGTCCCCCGGCCATCTGATTGGTTGCGTCACGATGATGTTACTCCCGTGCATGCGCACGAGAGTCACGACTGTGGCATGGGGCTCTGAAGGGACAGCACAGGTATGCTGTCCATGTGCCAGTGACATTACCGGCTGCATACAGTGTGAATATATCCTAAACAGTGCAGGTTTAAGAGATATTCACGCTACCTACAGATAAGCCCTATTATTGGTTTACCTGTAGGTACAATTGCAAAAACAGACTTTACTTCCACGTTAAACCATTTCCTTCACTATTCAGAATTTAAAAAAATAAAATGTGACTTTAGATAACTGAGTAACCATTGCTAATGGTCAAATTCTAGAGATGTTTTTCTTTAAATGAACAAACTACTGAATAGGCAGGTTCACAGTCTCTAGCAGACTACTCATACTCAAAGCAGACTCTCCCCAGCCACTATACACCATTCCTAACACCTTCTTCTCTCACAACTGCAAATTGTGTTTTTACATTTTTTTATTACCTTTTTAGGGAGTTCTCCCCACTTTCTAGGTTATTACCTTGGCAAGAATGACATGTCATTAGCCTCCTGTGATAACCACATCACACATTCCAGAAAGTCATGGGGGATGCTACCGCGCATGTGCCAGAGTGCATCATAAGGGGGACAGTTGTTTCTTCCTGTTACTTGCAGCCAGCCCCGGTGACACAACATGGTGCTTTCACATCATGAGGAGCCAGCTAGGGTCACCACCTCATCCCTTTAGGCCAGGTTCACACTGGTACGACATGACTGTCATCCTACTTTATTTATTTCAGGTACTTATATAGCACCATCAATTTATGCAGAGATATACATATACATTGTACATTCACATCAGTCCCTACCCCTCAAGGAGCTTACACTCTATGGTCCCTAACTCACATTCATACATACTAGGGACAATTTAGACAGGATCCAATTAACCTACCAGCATGTCTATGAAATGTGGGGTAGTATACCGGAGTACCCGGAGGAAACCCACACAGGCACAGGGAGAACATGCAAACTCCAGGCAGGTGGTGTCGTGGTTGGGATTCGTACCAGCGACCATTCTTACTGCTAGGCGAAAGTGCTATCCACTTCACCACTGTGCAGTCCCTGTGTACTTTGCCCTGCTACATCTGTCCTACATCGGTCCTACTTTGGTCCTACTTCCATCCGACTTGAACGAACAAGATAAGAATTTGCTCCGACTTTGAGATAGTACTACTTGTCCTTTGACCAATCAAAACAATCC
Organism: Lithobates septentrionalis; assembly: GCA_037952835.1. Taxonomy (NCBI): domain Eukaryota; kingdom Metazoa; phylum Chordata; class Amphibia; order Anura; family Ranidae; genus Lithobates; species Lithobates septentrionalis. Next base: position 1,330,183 of record JBBDGP010000109.1, on the reverse strand, counting down.
CAGAGTGACAAATTCCTTTTACTGCTGCTGTAATCACCATGTCGGATGTTTCAAAGTCGGACCGTCTTGTGTCGGATCAGTTAAGACGGCTCTCATAGGGAACCATTGATTTTCACAGGTCATGCGACATGAGCTCCCAATGTCGGAGCGTATGTCGTACAAGTGTGAACCCAGCCTTAAACCCGAACACATATGAATTACACAGGTTCTGCAGCTAATTTAACGCAGATAAGGCAACAAGTGAGTTTAATTACCACCGTAATCAGCCACAGAACCTGTGTAATTAATATGTGTTCGGGTTTAAAGGGATGAGGTGGCAACCCTAAGGCCAGCTGCAAGGGCCTAGGAGACAGGTGGCCTTCTGAAGTCACAGATGAAGATGCCAGGGTGGGACCTGGTGTGCAGCACCTCACTGGGCATGTATGTTTTTTGTGGATTATCCAGTGAAAAAGGTCATGAGGTGGGGAAATAGGGGGACCCATTGGCTCCTGCTGCTGTCATTCAAATCCATTAGGAGGGAGTTAGGGGCATGGCCGAGCCGCACTGTGTGTCTATGGACGCACACAGCTTGGCTCGAGAACATGACAGCTTGCTATGGGGGCACGCTCAGGAGGGGGGCGGACTGCACTGGCAGGAGACTCCAGAAGAGGAGGTAAGGTGTCGCTCTTTGCAATATCCTTGCACAGAGCAGGTGGGTATAAACCTCTTTTCATTTTAGGTTAAAAAAGAGAGACTTTAATTATCACTGGCTATAGATGGCACAAATTCAGCAGGAAATTTCTAGCTGAAAATTTGAGCCATGGGGGGCCATGCAAGCACCAACTAGCTTAACAAAAGTCGATTTAAAAGTCAACTGAAGTAGGAATGTTATCAGCTGAATAGTGACTGCATCCTATCATATGCAGCATTGTTCAGCATAGCCACTGTATTTAGACAGCCGTGGTTGCTGAATGCAATAGACGGCAGTAGAGATTCCCCCCTGGTTAGCATGGATGGGAGATTTGGTTGATTTTCTCTTGTTCAGCCCACGAGCTGAACCATGATCCATGTTTGGCTGTGTGTAATTCCATACCAGCTGAAGCAGCACCTATCTGGTTTATAGAGCTAACAAGTGACATGACACACAATAAACCCACCTATGTAAAATAAGGCAAGATATGGTTAAAGTGCAACAATTCATATTAAACCATCAGAAATAGGCTGCAGGTTGGTAGCCATACACAGTTTGATTTTATTGTCCGATCACTGCAATTCAGTAAACATGATCAAATCAGCTTACTATTGAATAGGTATAACTTCCCTTCCAATCAGTTTGGACTTGAATTAGATCAGATTTGACCAAACTAAGTCTATTGGCCAGAGCTGAAAATGATCAATACATTGATCAGCAGGCACTGAGTTGCCTTGTTTATGAATTTGATCATATTTGTATCAGATTATGAAACTGCGTTGTGAAAACCGAGCTGCAATCGATATCTTACAAATCAAAATCCACTTCCCTGTTTGTCATATCGATTGCATGGATTATTGACTTTAAACCGATTATTCCTATCGGGGGGGGATTGATCGGAGAAGAAATTGATAGTTTGTTGAAGCTTGTATGGCCACCATGAGGTTTATTTAACGAAACAGTTCAAAGTGGAATAACCTCTATTATCATAATTTCAGTTTACTGGAGTCTATCAGTTAAAAAATGATTTCTGATTGGTTGCTGTGGGTTACTGCTCATGGCACATCATCGCTGACCTTTGCACTGCCAATGTGAATTGGTACATGAATTGGCAACAAAAATGTATTATTATATTATATATTTATGAACCCCAAATACCCAATTCTGCCTACCCGCTGTGGTCATGACAAGGAAGTCCCAGTATCAGTGCTGGGATTACAATTTTACAATTGCACAGGCAAGTGATCTTATTGCAGCTGAAGGAGTGAGAATCTTATGTTAAAGATAGAGCATTTCCAAGGGGGGATTTATCACCAGAGTTTCCGGGAGATCTAAGAAACTAGCACCTTACACCCATGACTGAAACATCAGCTTTGGGTGGACATGGGACAATCAGCAAAATCTGTGACCTCTAATAACACAAATATTTCGTATTGCTTAGTCAAGCGAGGGGCATAAGGATTGAAAAATAATTCTGATTCATTGCTACGTCACTTGCTCCTTGCTTCATTATTAAGCTTGTAGATAAGTATATTGCATCTATAATATAAAGCAAAGGTACCTGTTTTGCCTACTGCACTTTGGCCCAGCACTACAATGCGGATGTTCCGTGTCGGAGGTAAACTCCACGATCGTCTCAGAGTTTTTGAGAGTGGAAAGTTCGAGGTCATCGTAGAACGGGCTCCGTATCACTGGCGCAGCCAATTCAATTAAGCAAACAGCAGCGAGGCTACGATGAGTGTCAGCTGAGGGCTAAGCCGTCCTGATGTACCATGTAATTCACTCTCTGGTGCTGCGCTTTTTGGTTTGGCAAGAAATAAATACATTTCTGAGCTGCAGCCAGCCTCTCTTCTCTAAATCGAATATTTCCTGCCTACTTCCCAGTGTATTCCCGCCTCCTATTCTTCTGGCTGTTCAAGCAGAAAATTGCATGCAATGTACTTCGAGACTTTCTGGCAAAGATTGGGATTGTTTAGAGGCAGAAATCATTATGGAGCATCACCGGGTCACACTGAGTAAATGGACTTTGCATTTAACCCTTTGCAGCCAAGGATGCTTGTCTGGTGCTCCGTTAGGAGCATCTAAGCACATGATTTGGAATGTAGACCTTTTTAAAGGAAACCTGTCATGAGAGAAAAATGTAGAACCCTGGTGTCCAACCTGCAGCATAGGGGCCACATGGGGCCTGTTGAGACCTTCGGGGCCTCTGCAGACAGTTGTCTATGTTTTTCATACCTAGTTGTTTACTTTGCCCACTGAAGGAAAAGTGTTCTTTAAGCTGACTTTTAGGAGTTAATTGGCTTTTATTACTATCTTACTTCTGTTCTGTGCTGTCACTTATGTTTCTATTTTTAATCTTTTTTTTTTTTTTCTCTGGTCTTTTTTAATAGGTCTTACTAAGGAACGTCATGAATCTGTATAACATGCTGTACAAACCTCAATAAAGGCGGTTCCTGTTGGAGAACATTTAGGTGCTCTGGCAATTTATTCTTGCGCTCGATTACTGAAGGAAATATCAACAGGGAAACAAGCCATTTGTAACGGTGGTAAAGGGAGTTCAACTATGGAAGCAGGGATGGACTGACAACTCATGGGGCCCCCGGGCAATAGGAGATTATGGGGCCCCCGGGCAATAGGAGATTATGGGGCCCTCAGGCAATAGATTATGGGGCCACACAGTATACACACACACACACACATACAGTATACACACACAGACACACAATACACACACACAGAATACACATACACACACTGAAAAGGTACTGGAGAGGCGGGGCAACTATAATCTTAGGATTTTTAAAAAAACACAGATTTTTACATACTGGTTTTATTGAGGCTGGCAACCCTGATGGGGCCCCTTAGTGGCATGGGGCCCTCAGGCAGTGCCCGAGTGCCCCCGAATGGTCAGTCCGCCCCTGTATGGAAGCATTGGTTTGTAAATGGGCTGCAATAGCAGTGATCTTTATCAGTCTTATGAAATATTTCAGCAGTTTGTGGCTGTCCTCTGAAGCTTGACCGCGGACTCAAATAGGGATGATCTTAGGTTCAGTCCGAATCCAAGAGTTGAAAATGAAGTGCCACAACACTTCTAAGAGGTCCAGATACAACTTTATTCCAATAAAAGTGAGGGGGACAATCCAAAATTAGCCAATGCGTTTCTGAGACAATGAGCTGCAATGGGAGATTTTCCACATTGCATATGCATGTATACAAATGGGTGTTGATGCTTGTGACATAATTGGCCTAATATGTCTACATAACCATATTAGGTCCAAGACATGGACCTAACATAGCCATGAGTCCATAGCAGGTCAATGATGTCATGAGTATCCCCACCCCATGGCTGATGTACACAAAGGGGCGGGGATGCTCATGACATCATTGAGCTAATATTAGCATATTGCCATATTAGTTCAATGATGTTACCAACGCCCCTTTGTACACTGTGGGGTGGGAAATCTCCCATTCACAGATCATTGGCCCAAGTATGACAGGTAACTTCCAGGTTTGGACTATACTTGGATTTGGAATGAAAAAGCATGTGGGAAGATGTGTTATGGTCTCATGAGACTAAAATTGATTTATTTGGCCATAATTCCATAAAGCATGTTTGGTCCAAAAGCAACACAGGGCATCACCAAAAAAAAAAAACACTATACCTACAGTAAAGCATATTGGTGACAGCATTATGTTTTGGTGCTGTTTCTTCAGCTGGAACTGGGGTTTTAGTCAAGGTGCAGGGACCAGTCAATTTTGCCACAAAGCCTTCAGGCCTCTGCTAAACAAAATGAAAATTAAGGGGAATTTCACCTCTCAGCAAGACAACTACCTAAAACATACCTCCAAATCAACAAAAGAATGGTTCTGGAATGTCTGAATCAGAGCTTGGACCTGGATCCAATTGAAAATCCATGAGTTGACCTGAAGAGGGCTGTGCACAGGTGATGCCCTCACAACCTGGCAAGGCAAGATGTGTCACGCCGATAGACTCCTACTCCAAAGGACTACCCTGTTTCCCCGAAAATAAGACCTATCGTGATTGTCGGTGAAGGCTGCAATATAAGCCCTACCCCCCAAAAAAGCCCTACCCTGTTTCCCTGAAAGTAAGCCCTACCCTGAAAATAAGACCTACAAAGACTTTAACTAGGGCTTATTTGGGGGGTAGGGCTTATATTGCAGCCATTACCGACAATCACACTAGGTCTTATTTTCAGGGAAACAGGGTATATGCTGTCCTAAAGTAAAAAGGTGCTTCCGCAAAGTTTTATTTTAATCACTTGACCTGTGGAAGGTTTTACCCTCTTCATTACTGGAGCACTTTGCAGTCCTGCTAAAAGTCACTGATCGCCACCATTACTAGTAAAAATAAATAAAAATTCCAAAAATATATGCCCTAGTTTGTAGACGCTTTAACTTTTGTGCTAACCAATCAATATACGCTTATTGGGTTTTTTTGTTTTTTTTTACCAAAAATATGTAGCAGAATACATATTGGCCTAAATTTATGAAGAAATTAGATTTTTTATTTTTATTTTTTTTATTGGATGTGTTTTATAGCATAAAAAAAGACAGACAATTTTGAAGAAAAAAAAAGCAGAACAAATAAAAATAACAGAGGTGATCAAATATCACCAAAAGAAAGCTCTATTTATTGGAAAAAAAGGACATACATTTTATTTGTGTACAGCACCACATGGCCGCGCAATTGTCAGTTAAAGTAAGTCAGTTAAAGTACATGGCTCAGCCTGCCCATGCCGCCCGACTGCTGTAAATGTACTGTGGGTGGGAACTGGTTAAGGGTGTGCATATTTGTTCAACCACATTATTGTGTTTTGTTTTTTTTTTCCCCTGCCAAGCTTTCAGTTTGTTTTTAATTGGATTGAACAAATTATATACAGTATATACACTATATTTTCAAAAGTATTGGGACACCTGCCTTTACATGCACATAAACTTAGACATAGACTAATGGTATCCCAGTCTTAGTCCGTAAGGTTCAATATTGAGTTGGCCCACCCTTTGCAGCAATTACAGCTTTAACTCTTCTGGGAAGGCTGTCCACAAGGTTTAGGAGTATGTCCAGTGGCAGCTCTTGTTTTTTTGGGGAGCCGGCAAACAACCACCCCTCCCCCTAAGCGGGAGCATGAAATTGTCCAAAATGCCTTGGTATGCTGACGCCTTAAGAGTTCCCCTTACTGGAACTAAGGGGCCAAGCCCAACCCCTGGAAAACAACCCCCCACCATAATCCCCTCTCCACCAAATGATTTGGACCAGTGCACAAAGCAAAGTCCATAAAGACATGGATGAGCGAGTTTGGGGTGGAGGAACTTGACTGGCCTGCACAGAGTCCTGACCTCAACCCGATAGAACACCTTTGGGATGAATTAGAGTGAGAACTGCGAGCAAGGCCTTCTCATCCAACATCAGTGCCTGACCTCACAAATGTGCTTCTGGAAGAATGATCAAACATTCCCATATACACACTCCTAAACCTTGTGCACAGTGTTCCCAGAAGAGTTGAAGCTGTTATAGCTGCAAAGGGTGGGACAATTCAATATTGAACCCTACAGACAGAGACTGGGATGCCATTAAAGTTCATGTGTGTGTAAAGGCAGGCGTCCCAATACTTGGTAATATAGTGTATACAATATCTCACAAAAGTGAATACACCCCTCACATTTTTGTAAATATTTTATTCGATCTTTTCATGTGACGACACAAATGGTGAAAGAAATGACACTTTGCTACAATGTAAAGTAGTGAGTGTACAGCTTGTATAACAGTGTAAATTTGCAGTTCCCTCAAAATAACTCAACACACAGCCATTAATGTCTAAACCGCTGACAACAAAAGTGAGTACACCCCTAAGTGAAAATGTCCAAATTGGGCCCAAAGTGTCAATATTTTGTGTGGCCACCATTATTTTCCAGCACTGCCTTAAACCTCTTGGGCATGGAGTTCACCAGAGCATCACAGGTTGCCACTGGAGTCCTCTTGCACTCATGACAACATCACATAGCTGGTAGATGTTAGAGACCTTGCTCTCCTGTGGGGGGATGCCCCACAGATGCTCAATAGGGTTTAAGTTTGGAGACATGCTTGGCCAGTCCATCACATCCACCCTCAGCTTCTTTAGCAAGACAGTGGTTATCTTGGAGGTGTGTTTGTGTCAGGACTGGGCTCAGCCCTTCCTTCTCAAAGCTGGCCGCTCAGCTGTCAGCTAATTGCCAGCTCCTATCTCACGGTAACTCACCTGTTGATGGTATCTTGCTCATCAGTCCTGCCTACTTAACCTGTCCAGTCCAGATTATCTCTGCCTTCACCTTGGTCACATCTCTAGAGACGCTCTCCTGTGTTCCTGTTAAAGACTTGCTTGGCTGACATTCTTTCAGGCTCCAGATCCTGCTTGCTGTTCTACTAAGCTCCTCTCTGGCTCCCTGGCGATTTGGTTTGTCTGACTATCCGTTCCGGTTCCTGAACTCAGGCTATGTTTTCACTATGTTTACTCTGTTTACCTTTTTTCATTATTATTTAAACAAGTGTGATTTAACTATACTTCTGTTCTTCTGATTCATGGTTTCTGACAGTAGATAAAGGCCATGAATTCAGAAGATGCAATCAATCCCCTTGTTGGTAATATTTTTTCCAGATTGGATGAGCAGGATCATCGCATGGATCAGTTTGTCATGGCGTTACAAACGCTCCTGAGTCGCACGGCTCACCTGGAATCTCCCACTGTGGCTGCTCTGGTAAAACCTGTGTTGCAGGCTGTCCCTGCTGCTGCTCCAGTCTCTGTGCAGGCACACGCCTTGAGTATTACCTCTTTAAGAGGTATGCCTGGTTCCGCTCCACTTCCCCAGTGATTTGGGGGTGACCCAGTTCAATGCAGAGGGTTTCTCAACCAGGTTGAGATATACTTTGAAATGCTGCCCCAGGCGTTTCCCCCAGACAGAAGCAAAGTAGGTTTCATGATATCTTTGCTTTCTGAGAGATATGGAAGATGCAAAAACCTGTTGTCTTGCGTTACCCTGAGTTTGTGACTTCTCTTAAAAGGGTATTTGACGTTCCCGCATGCTCCGCTTCTGCTGCCAAGCGCCTCATGTCCATCAAACAGAGTACGAGAACTGTTTCTGATTATGCCATTGAATTCCGTACTCTGGCAGAGGTTGCTTGGAACAATGAGGCCCTCGTGCCTGCTTTTTCTCATGGTCTCTCGGATACCATCAAGGATGAGATAGCAGCCCGAGAAATACCCACTGAGCTGGAGAGGTTGATCATGTTTTCCAGACTCAGAGAAAGACTCCCTTTTAAGAGCGCTTGCGGAAACCTCCTGTACATTTGTCTCTGAACTTTGCAGTCCCACCCTTGCCTCCCTCACCTCCCATACCTCCTGGTACCGAGTTGGTCTGTGACGATGAACTCATGCACTTGGGCTTCACGCGTCTCTTTGCGGATGAGAGAACCCTTAGGAGGAGGGAGAGATGGTGCCTTTATTGTGGCCAGGCTGGTCACTTTTTGAAGTCTTGTCCTACCCGTCCACCTTGAGGTTCTGTCACGGACAGACCTTAGGTGGCATTGTTTCGTCCCCAGTTATCCAGAAGGATAAGCCCCTGGTTTTCGTTACCCTTTCTTGGGCTGAGTCGTCCGTCGAGATACAGGCTCTAATCGACTCTGGGGTTGCAGGCCTATTCATTGATGCTGCCTTTGTATCAAAGCACTTGATTCCACTGCAGCTGCATGACACTCCGCTTGCCATTGAGGCTCTTGACCGAAGACCTCTACAGCCTGCCCATGTGACTCATGAGACTGTTCCATTGTCAATGGCCATAGGGGCTCTTCACCGTGAGATAATCCAATTCCAAGTTATTTCTTTACCTAAGTTTCCACTGGTTATTGGTTATCCTTGGTTACAGAGGCACAACCCCTCTTTTGATTGGCTCCGTGCTGAGGTTCTCTCCTGGTCGCCACAATGCAGTAAGACATGCTTCCAGAAGGTAGCCAAGGTCCTGTGCACCTCTTCACTCTCCTCCCTGTCGGAGGAGTACCGCGATTTTACCGATGTCTTTGACAAAGGTCAAGCCGGTAGTTTGCCGGCACAGCAGTCATATGATTGCGCAATTGACCTTCAACCTGATGCCATACCCCCTCGTGGCAGGGTTTACCCTTTGTCGGTCTTGGAGGATAAGGCCATGGAGGAGTATGTTGCAGACGCACTTTCTCGAGGTTTCATCTGCAAATCCTCATCTCCTGCTGGTGCTGGTTTCTTCTTGTATCTATTATAGGGGTCTCAATCATTTCATGATTAAGAATGCCTATCCTATTCCGTTGATTACGGAGTTATTTGACGGCCTCAAGGGAGCAACGGTTTTCACAAGGCTTCATTTGAGAAGGGCATACAATCTCGTGAGGATTAAGGAGGGCGATGAGTGGAAAACTGCGTTTAATACCAGAATAGCCCATTATGAGTACCTCAAAATGCCGTTTGGCCTTTGTAATGCCCCGGCAGTTTTCCAGGAATTTATTAATGATGTCCTCCGAGATTTCTTGCAGTTATGTGTGGTGGTTTATCTCAACGATATCCTCATGTTTTCCAAGTCCCTGGAGAGCCACTACACAGATGTCTGTCGTGTGCTTCAGAAACTAAGAGAACAATCTCTATTGTAAATTGGAGAAGTGCGAATTCCATCTTGAACAAGTTAAATTCCTGGGTTATGTTATTTCCACTGCTGGTTTTTCGATGGACCCAGGGAAACTTTCAGCAGTCCTACAGTAGCCCTGACCCGTGGGTTTACGTCCTCTGCAGCGTATCCTTGGCTCTTCCAACTATTATCGGAAGTTTATTCGTAACTTTTCGTCTCTGGTCAAGCCCCTGACTGATATGACCAGAAAGGATGGTAACCCACAGAGTTAGTCTCTGGAGTCCATTAAGGCCTTTGAGAGTGTCAAGGTTGCCTTTGTTTCTGCTCCTGTGTTGGCACATCCTAATCCTACGTTACCTTTTATCCTTGAGGTTGATGCTTCTGAGACTGGAGTTGGCGCCCTTCTGTCTCAATGTCCTACCTCTGAGAGCGCTATGCATCTGAGAGCGCTATGCTACTTTTCCAAGAAATTGTCAACTGCGGAGTGCAATTATGAGATTGGTGACAGAGAGCTGTTAGCGATCATTTTAGCCCTGAAAGAATTGAGATATTTCCTCGAAGGTACTACTGGGCCGGTTCTCATTCTTATTGACCATAAGAATCTCACATTCTTGTCTGAGGCTAAATGCCTCTCTCCGAGAAGGGCGTGATGGGCTCTTTTCTTGTCTAGTTTCAATTACATTGTCTCATTCTTACCCGGTACTAAGAATGTAAGGGCTGACGCTTTGTCACGCCAATTTTCCTCTACTTCCAAGATGGAGTCAGTTCCGGTTCCTGTGATTCTGTCAGAAACCATGAATCAGACCGAGACAGAAGTACAGTTAAACACACTTGTTTAATAATAATAAAAAAGTAAACAGATTAAGCATAGTCAATACATAGCCAGATTTCAGTAACCAGATCGTTAGTCAGCCAATGCCAATGTCAGAGAGCCAGAGATCAACGTAGTAGTACAGCAAGCAGGATCAGGAGCCAGAAGGGACGTCAGCCGAGCAAGTCTTCAACAGGAACGCAGGAGAAGGTCTCTGAGATGTGACCAAAGGCGGAGTCAGAGATGAAGTGAGCTGGATGGCTTTAAGTAGCCAGGACTGACGAGCAGATTTTCAACAGCTGAGTCACTGTGGAGAGAAAGGAGCTGGCAATTAGCAGACAGCTGAGCGGCCAGCTCAGAGAAGGAAGGGCTGGGCCCGGCCCTGACAGTACCCCCTCCTCAACGACCCCTCCCTCTCGGGTTTGAGGGGAAAACGTCTATGGAAATCACGGAGGAGGACAGGGGCATGTACGTCCGAGGATGAGACCCAAGAGCGTTCCTCCGGACTGTACCCCTTCCAATGCACCAGGGACTGTATGCGCCCACGGAACCTATGGGAGTCAACAATGGACTGTACTTCATACTCCTCATGGTTCTTAACCTGTATAGGGTGAGGATGTGGCACCGAGGTGGTAAAGCGGTTGCAGACCAAAGGTTTCAATAAGGAGACATGAAACACATTAGAGATGCCCATACTAGGAGGAAGGTCCAACGCCTAAGCCACTGGGTTAATCCTGCGAAGGATACGGAAAGGCCCAATAAACCGAGGTGCGAACTTCAAAGAAGGAACACGAAGTAGGAGTTTGCGAGATGACAGCCAGACTCTGTCCCCAACCTGGTAGGAAGGCGCAGGCAGGCGTCTGCGGTCAGCATGGAGTCTGTACATATCGTTAGCATGAATGTCGCAAAGCCTCCTGGACTTGTGCCCAAGTGGAACCAAGGCCACGGAGAAACTCCTGTAACGCAGGAATACTCTGCGGAACAAACGAGGCAGGCAACACAGATGGTTGAAAACCATAGATCGCCATAAATGGGACAAACGGGAAGCTGAATTCAAGGCACTATTGTGAGCAAACTCCGCCCACGGTAAGAGGTCTGACCAGTTGTTATGATGGTCAGAAATATAGCAATGTAGGAATTGCTCCAAGGACTGATTGGCTCGTTCTGCGGCCCCATTAGACTGCGGGTGATACACAGAGGAGAAAGCAAGCTGAATACCCAACTGTGCACAAAAGGCTCGCCAGAACCGGGACACAAAGTGACTACCCCTGTCTGAAACAATCACCTTGGGTAGCCCATGTAAGCGGAAGAACTCCCAAGCAAAAATAGAAGCCAGTTCCTTAGAAGTAGGCAACTTCTTGAGTGGAATACAATGCAACATTTTCGAGAACCGGTCAACCACCATAAGGATAACTGTGTTGCCCTGGGAGTTGGGTAACTCCACAATGAAATCCATAGACCGGTGGGTCCAGGGCCTCTCTCCATTGGGTATGGGTTGTAGGAGGCCCACTGGAAGGTGTCGTGGAGTCCTACTCTGAGCACACAAGGAACAGGCAGCTACGAAGGCGGTTACATCAGCACATAGACTAGGCCACCAGAATTGTTGGGAAATGATTCTTCCCAGGGTGGCCAGCAGCCTTGGGAGAATGGTAAGTCTGGAGCACAGCAGTACGGAGACTTTTGGGAACAAAGCAGGTTTCTCAGGAGGAGCATCGACCTGAGCAGCAAGAATTTTGTCACCCAAAGGAGAAGTAAGACTGTTGCGAACCATAGCCAGAATACGATCAGGAGGAATCACAGGAACCGGAACCGACTCCATCTTGGAAGTGGAGGAAAATTGTCGTGACAAGGCGTCAGCCCTTACATTCTTAGTACCGGGTAAGAATGAGACAATGTAATTAAAGCTCGACAAGAAAAGAGCCCATCGCGCCCTTCTGGGAGAGAGGTGCATAGCCTCAGACAAGAATGTGAGATTCTTATGGTCAGTAAGAATGAGAACCGGCACAGTGGTACCTTCAAGGAGATGTCTCCATTCTTTCAGGGCTAAAATAATCCCAACAGCTCTCTGTCACCAATCTCGTAATTGCATTCTGCCGGTGACAATTTCTTGGAAAAGTAGCCACACGGATGCATAGCGCACTCAGAGTTAGGACGTTGAGACAGAAGGGTGCCAACTTTAGTCTCAGAAGCATCAACAGAAGCATCTTCAGTCTCAGAAGCATCTAGGATAAAAGGCAACATAGGATCAGGGTGTGCCAACACAGGAGCAGAAACAAAGGCAGTCTTGAGACTCTCAAAGGCCTTAATGGACTCCGGAGACAAACTCTGTGGGTTGCCGTCTTTTCTGGTCATTTCAGTCAGGGGCTTGACCAGAGACAAGAAGTTACGAATAAACTTCCGATAATAGTTGGCAAAGCCAAGAAAACGCTGCAGAGGACATAAACCCAACGGGTCGAGGCCACTGTAGGACCGCTAAAAGTTTCTCTGTGTCCATCGAAAAACCAGCAGTGGAAATGACAGCCCAGGAAATTAACCTGTTCACAATGGAATTCGCACTTTTCCAATTTACAATAGTGATTGTTCTCTCTTAGTCTCTGAAGCACACGACAGACATCTGTGTGGTGACTCTCCAGGAACTTGTAAACATGAGGATATCGTTGAGATAAACCACCACACATAACTGCAACAAATCTCGGGGGACATCGTTAATGAACTCCTGGAAAACTGCCGGAGCGTTACAAAGGCCAAAAGGCATTACGAGATACTCATAATGACCTGATCTGGTATTAAACGCAGTTTTCCTCTCGTCGCCCTCCTTAATCCTGACAAGATTGTATGCCCCTCTTAAATCAAGCTTCGTGAAAACCGTTGCTCCCTTGAGGCGGTCAAATAACTCCATAATCAATGGAATGGGATAGGCATTCTTAATCGTGAAACGATTGAGACCCCTATAATCGATACAAGGTCTCAGTTCACCACTGTTCTTCTTCACAAAAAAGAAACCAGCACCAGCAGGAGATGAGGATTTGCGGATGAAACCTCGAGAAAGTGCAACTGCAACATACTCCTCCATGACCTTATCCAAGACCGACAAAGGGTAAACCCCGCCACGAGGGGGTATGGCACCGGGTTGAAGGTCAATTGCGCAATCATACGACCAATGTGAAAACAAACTACCGGCTTGACCTTTGTCAAAGACATCGCTGAAATTGCGGTACTCCTCCGGCAGGGAGGAGAGTGAAGAGGTGCACAGTACCTTGGCTACCTTCTGGAAGCATCTCTCACTGCACTGTGGCAACCAGGACAGAACCTCAGCACAGAACCAATCAAAAGAAGGGTTGTGCCTCTGTAACCAAGGATAACCAATAACCAGCGGAAACTTAGGTGAGGAAATAACTTGGAATTGGATTATCTCATGGTGAAGGGCCCCTACGGCCATAGACAAGGAACAGTCTCATGAGTCACATGGGTAGGCTGTAGAGGTCTCCCGTCAAGAGCCTCAATGGCGAGTGGAGTTTCACGCAAATGCAGTGGAATCGAGTGCTTCGATACAAAGGCAGCATCAATGAACAGGCCTGCAGCCCCAGAGTCGATTAGAGCCTGTATCTCGACGGATGACTCAGCCCAAGACAGGGTAACCGAAACCAGGGGCTTATCTTTCTGGGAAACTGGAGACGAAACAACACACCTTTCAGTGGGCCTCCTACAACCCATACCCAATGGAGAGAGACCCTGGACCCACCTTTCTATGGAATGGATTTCATTGTGGAGTTACCCAACTCCCAGGGCAACACAGTTATCCTTATGGTGGTTGACCGGTTCTCAAAAATGTCCCATTGTATTCCACTTAAGAAGTTGCCCACTTCTAAGGAACTGGCTTCCTTTTTTTCTCGGGAGATCTTTTGCTTACATGGGCTACCCAAGGTGATTGTCTCGGACAGGAGTAGTCAGTTTGTGTCCCGGTTCTGGCGAGCCTTTTGTGCACAGTTGGGAGTTCAGCTTGCTTTCTCCTCTGTGTATCACCTGCGGTCTAATGGGGCTGCAGAACGAGCCAATAAGTCCTACGTTGCTATATTTCTTTTTTTTTTTTTTTTATAATTGTATTTTTATTAGATTTTTTACATTGTAGAATGAACAAGTACAGCAGTAATGTTGTACAATATAGAGTATAAAATATAAAGTTTTTGAGAACATCTTTATAACAGAACAAGGTAAGTACATAGGAACAGAGTTCACAGTTACAGAGCACGGGCCGCTCTGTACATTATGTCCAGGATGTAGAAAAAGAATAGTCCTAAAATAAAAGTGCAGGATCAAAAGTGTAAGTTGGTTACATAAAAGAGAAGAACATAGATTCTATGAAAGATATGTGGTATGGAATAATAAGTTCTAAATAACACATGTGAAAATGAGGCAAGTGGGAGGGTGGAATTTCATGGTCATATGGGATGCTTATGCCAGTAAAAAACGTAAACAACGGTGTTTGGCATAGGAGTCCCAAATTCTGACTTATCCCGGGGTTCCCACAATTTTTCAAATTGGGGGATAGTGTCATGTACTGAGGTTGTTAGATATTCCATCCTTCGGATATCAGTTACTAATTGTAAAAATTTGGGCCAAGGGGGAGGGGCATTGGACAGCCAACATAGGGGAATAAGTCGTTTGGCAGCCAGTAGTATGTAAGAAAGAAGCCGGTTAGCTCTTTTGGTTAAGCCAGGAAAAGGAAGGCCTAACAAATAGTGTAATGGGTCTAATGGGAGAGATTTATCCAACGCTTTCTGTATCAGGAGCCTCACCTCACCCCAAAAAGGTTGTATCATTGAACACTGCCAAAATATATGGAAGTAACCCGTGTCAATCCCACAACGCCAACAGCGCGGCGAGACTGAGGGGTCGTATTTATGAATAACATCAGGGGTTCTATACCAAAACATAAGAATTTTCATAGAAGTCTCCCGTTGGGTCACACACTTGGAAGACTTGGAAACAGAAGACCAAATCTTATCCCATAACTGAATTGAAATAGATCTGCCTAACAAATGGGACCACTTTCCCATATAATGATGCATGGTCTCAGTCAGAGGTGTCGACTCATGAAGGATACGATGGATGGAAGATATTAAGTGTAGCTGGTGGGGCACTTGAGCGCATATGTATTCTAAATTAGTTGGACTTTCGAGGGATAATGATGAAGATTTAGAGTGGAAAAAGTGCCTAACCTGCAGGTAGAAGTAAAAAAGTTGGGGAGGGATATTGAATTTCTCACGTAAGGTGTCAAAGGGATGTAACTTTCGCGTAACCGGGTGTACTAAATTTCGAAGTTGGAAAAGGGAGACGTTAAGCCACGGGAAGATCCTGCTCAAGGACAAACTGTCTGAGAGCTTCCTGATGACGCATTCTATGATGCGAAACGCGTAGAGGCTGCTGGGAGAGTTTTTTTGTGTCAGGTGACCGGACGTGAACGGGAACGAGGCTTAGAGCGCAAGCCGAGCGTGGAGACCGCACATTACTACTAGGCGGACCATGCAAACAGCCATACACCCGTCCGTAACTGCTGGATAAGCTTCGTGCCGGCTCAAGGGCACTTTTAAATGTGAGTG
Source organism: Lithobates septentrionalis (assembly GCA_037952835.1). Lineage (NCBI taxonomy): Eukaryota > Metazoa > Chordata > Amphibia > Anura > Ranidae > Lithobates > Lithobates septentrionalis. The sequence goes on along the minus strand of JBBDGP010000109.1, from coordinate 1,314,459 downwards.
GTCATTCTTATTTTGAATTTTAAAATAAATAGTTCAAACATATTGCGCTATGATCGCTTTTTGTCCCCATGCTTTCCTATGAGGAATACTAGAGTCCAAGTTTTTAGCCGGTGAGGAGTGTTGCGTAGGTGGAGTGGTTATCCCTTGAATGAACCAAAGGCGCATCTTTAATTAGGCATCTGGTGAGTGGCCAATCTAAATGGTGGAGGTGTCTCACTCAGTCACATATGAATATTGAAGGAACATAGGAGCACGCCAGTCACATTAATGGTTACAAGATTTTGCAGCACATTTGAAGGACTTTTTTCATGTTTTTTTCATGTATTGAATCATATATGGTTACATGTTTTTTTTTTATTTAAAGTTCTAAGTATATGCACATGTGAATATTCATAAGTGATTATTTGGAGTAACAGAAAATGAACATTGCAAGTGGTGGTTAATTATGGGAGTAGCGCATTCACACACACTAATTAGAGTGGAAAAAGTGCCTAACCTGCAGGTAGAAGTAAAAAAGTTGGGGAGGGATATTGAATTTCTCACGTAAGGTGTCAAAGGGATGTAACTTTCGCGTAACCGGGTGTACTAAATTTCGAAGTTGGAAAAGGGAGGCGTTAAGCCACGGGAAGATCCTGCTCAAGGACAAACTGTCTGGTATGAGTGGGTTAAACAGTACATTGATGAGCGGGGAGCAAGGTGAGGCGAGTTGGTATTCTTTAAGACATTTACGCCAGATGGTTAGAGTAAAATTCATTGGGCCAGTGCACTGGTGTCTAAAAGTGGGATCCATAGAAAAGGAACCCTCCCAAACCAAGGTACACGGTGAACCGGGTATATCACACCCTTCTCAATAGCGGACCATTGATTTGGAGCAAACAGGGAGGACCAGGAAATAATAGGCCTTAAATGTGAGGCATAATAATATTTGAAAATGTCCGGTGCACCCATTCCACCCCTGGACCTCGGAGCAAACACCACTGAACTGGCTATACGGTGAGCCCTATCGCCCCATATGAACTTTAGAAAGTTACGTTGAAGTGTCTTTAATTGGGATGAGGGCAAAGCAATTGGTAACGTTTCAAAATGGTATAACAGTCTAGGTAAAATAGACATTTTTAAAACGTTTATCCTGCCCAATAAGGTTAACGGATACTTAGCCCAAGTCCTCAAGGATTTATTAATTTCCAGACTAAGGGAGGAAAGTTAGCAGAGTAGAGAGAAGAGTAGGATGGGGTGAGAAGAATACCTAAATATTTGAGGGAGGTTTTACACCATTTATAGGGATAGGACTCTTTGAGTTGTGATAATATGGGTAATGGGATATGTATGGGCAGAGCTTTAGTTTTAGACGTGTTAACCTTATAGCCCGAAATGTCCCCGAAGGAAGACAACAATTTGTGTAGAGAGGGGAGAGAAATCAGTGGATTGGTGATCGTGAGCAAGATGTCATCCGCGAAGAGTGATAGTTTATATTCCCCTTGTCGCATTACCACCCCCCGAATATCCGGATGGGTGCGGATGGACTCGGCCAGGGGTTCCAGGCAGAGAATAAAAAACAATGGCGACAAAGGACAACCCTGCCGAATCAATTTGGGGATAATCCTAGATAACCTGGATGCAAGAATTTTTGTAAAAATCTTATAATCTGAATTTAGAAGAGCTATCGGCCTATAATTATCTGGGGTAGAGGGATCCTTACCCGGCTTCGGAATGACAGAGATAAATGAATGAGAGAATTGTGAGATAGGAGATATACCTTTAAGCAGGGATTCATAGAGGGTTAGCATGTGTGAAGTTAGAATATCAAAAAAAGATTTGTAATAAAAATAGGGTAAACCTTCAGGGCCGGGCGATTTGTGTAATGGGAGTTTCTTAACTATGGACAAAAGTTCTTCAGTCGCTATACCCATATTCAAACTGTCCAAGTCTTCCGAAGACAGCTTCGGGAGTTTTATATTAGAAAATTTTTTTTTACATTTTTCCTGAGCAAAGTTAAAACCATGCTCAGGAGTGAGGCAATTATATAATTTATGGTAAATTTGCCGAAGGCGCTAGACATTTCACGGGGACAGTAAACTCTAGAACCATCTGTCTGCTGAAGGAAATCAGGGAATGAGTTGAAAGGACGTGGATGGAGTTTATTAACTAGCATTCTATGCGGTTTGTTTGAATACTCGTAAAACTTCTGTTTTGTCCATAGTAAAGATCTGACTGCCCTGCCCAGATGTAATGATTTGATTTGCTCCCTAAGAGAGGTTACCCTGCGTAGTTTTGAAACTGTAGGGCCTCTCAACAGTCTCCGTTCCGCAGCAACCAAAGCAGAGGTAAGAGATTGTAAAAGACTATTTCTATCTTTCTTTATCCTGGAGCTTTCGGCTATGCAGGCGCCGCGGAAGACAGTTTTATGTGCTTCCCAAAGTGTGGAGAAATCTGAGACTGACCCTATGTTATGTTGAAAATATTCTTCTAAACTTTTTGCCAGTATATTACGTGAGACCTCAGATTGTAGTAGATGGTCGTTTAGGCGCCAATGACATGACTTAGGGTAGGCCTGGGAAAGCACAAGATGTAACATAATGGGAGCATGGTCCGACCATGTAATAGGTGATATATCAACCTCAGCCACATAAGATATGAGTGGGGCCGATATAAAGAAGTGGTCAAGGCGTGAGTACATTTTGTGGGCCGAGGAATAGAAGGTGAACTGTTTAGAGGAGGGATGTCTGATCCTCCATGAGTCGAATAATCGATGAGACCTTATACATTTGCGAAAAGAGTTAGCTTGGGATGAAATCTTTTTAGAAGGCATGGCATTAAAAAGGGTTTGTCTGTCTCTATTGGGGGACATAACCAGATTGAAATCCCCTCTTATAATCATGAAAGGTTGCGATGGGTAGTGAGGAGAATCAAACAATGTGTTAAGGAATTCAATCTGGCCTGTATTAGAAGCATAAACATTAATGAGAGAAAACGATGTAGTCACATATTCACAATCCAGAATGAGATATCTACCGAGAGGGTCAGCATAAGATCTTTTTACCTTAATAGGACATGACTTCCTAATCAAAAATCGCCACTCCCGCCTTGCCCGAGTGATCCGAGGCAAGGAAGAAAGTGGGGAAATACCTTGAGGCAAATTTGAGCGAACCAGCAGACTTAAAATGGGTCTCTTGAACCATCACCACATCTGCGTCAGAGGCCCTGAAATCCTTCAGGGCCATCCAGCGCTTACGGAAGGAACCCAGACCTTTAACATTATACGACATAATTTTCAAAGACATATGTATAGACCCAATAGATTCGCTTTTGTAAGGTTACAGACACCAAGGGATAAAGAAACATACCCACATATCAGCAGACATAACCTGTAATAAAACTGCATTTGGTTAGAAAGGTAGGAGTAAGACATTTGCATCCTTAGCACCAGAGTGATATCCTTGAACACAAAGAAAAGAAAAAAACAAGAACCAACTGGAAAAACAATAAAAACAAAAACAAAAATTCTCTAAGGCCTGAGAGGCAATTGCGTCTCAGGAGGCCTTGAACAAATGTCAAGGCGATGTAGGGGCGTATACGGACTTCCATCAGGAGACTCTAGGTAGAGAACTGGGAAGTACCCGCTGCTCACCTCATGAGCTCGTTATCATTAAAAGTAGATTCTGCCATTACAAAAGTGATTAACAAGTCAGCGAAGTGTACTGAACGGTCTGTCAACTGAAACACTCATGAGGAAGAATGGACATTAGCTATAAGACTACGCAGTTTAAGGAAAAACAGTTCTACCCTTGTGTAAAAAAATAAAAATAAATAAATAAAGAAAACAAAACCAAAACCAAAAGGAGCAGGGTAGGTGTCCAAAAAAGAAAAGTTATAATAGATCAGAGTATTTACTTCTACTACTCTAGGAACATGTAAAATGTTCCGAGTAGTACAATGTGGATGGATCCATGAAAACAAGTGTTGAGCTTTCAAGGGGGTTGCTTGGAGTTACGAAGACGCTGAGGTGTGGAGAAGCGTTTCCTGGATTTGTCTCTCACAGGGGTCCAGATGCGGCTAGGTGTATTGGGACGGGGACGAGCCTGATTATTTGGAGGGATTAAATCCTCTTCCGGAGTGGAGGTAGGCCAAGACTTTTCAAAAATGCCTCACCTTCCAATAACTCACGTAGAGTATGCTGTACACCATCTTTAGATACGGTGAGGCGAAATGGAAAGCCCCAGTAATATGGGATCTTGTGATGTTGTAGGTGGAGTGTGATTGGGCGTAGATTCCTACGTTTGGCAAGGGTAATGGGAGACAGGTCGCTGAAGATTTGAAGTTTTGCCCCCTTGTATGTAAGTTGGGATTTGTTGCGGGTGGCAATAGTGAGCGCTTCCTTGCTTTCGAAATAATGAAATTTCACTATGACATCTCTGGGTCTGGCTCCTACCGGGGGCCTGAGACCGATGCGCCCTATCAAGGCGCCAACCAATATCCACCACTGTAGGGGCCAAAGTATTAAAGAGACCCAGAAGATAGGTACGTAGATCAGAGTCTCCCACCGTTTCCAGGATACCTCGAAAGCGTAAGTTTTGTCTCCTTTCTCTGTTTTCCAAGTCCTCCTGCTGTAACTGCAATTGAGAGACTGATAGACGTAAGTTGTGGTTTTCCTCTTTAATTGCTTGCACATAATTTATCATCTCATCAAATTTATTTTCGAGAGTATTAGTACGTTCACCGATTTGATCGATCTCTCCTCTCAGTTCCGTAGCTAACTTGTTTACCTCTAACGAGACATTATTTGTAATTTGTTGTAACAAGAGCTGTAACTTGGCATCAAGCTTGGCGTCTAGTATGTCTGGGGTAAGAATCTCGCGTGAGGCGGAAGAGTCGAGATTTGGGCCTTGAGCAATAGTAGATAAGTTTACAGCGTTTTCTGCTCCCATGGATGAGTATTATCTGGATTTCCCCCTCTACTGGGCCAGCAACTAACTTGCTTCGTTGCAGGCGGTCCCTGTACATTGGGAAATATAGACATGCATATTCCACTATGAGTTACTCTCTGGTACACAATTTCTTATATGACCCTTCCGGGTTGTGTATTGTGACACGGTCTCCCCTCCCCCGTCCCCCCCGGGGCGCTGGTGACCGGAGCGGCTGCCCGGCACGGAAAGCCGCTACAAGATTATCTTGGGCGGCGCCTAGGGAGGTATCTGGGCGTTTCTCCACCTCACGCCCACTGCATCCATGTTGCCACTCCGGCGGGCATGCGCAGTCCGCCGGAGTGGCACTTCCGTGCCGGTGGGGTGGGTGTGCGCGACGCTGCTCCAAACGCCGTGACGTTCGCGCATGCGCTGCTGGGGCGGCGCCGCGCGCGCACACCTCGGGGGGTCGGTTTCAGCACGTCCCTGTCTACGCTGGTCATATCACAGCTGTGCCTCATTCTGACGCCAGCTGATTCAACTTCCCTACACCTTATTAACCAACCCCACTCACTACCTATCAAGGCGCCACAATTGCTGGACGCTTGGCTGTGAGGTTGAGGTTACGCATCCCTGTCTCCACCTAAGGTAGGAATTTCTAGTTACTTGTTTTTCTTACTTTTACCTTCCTTATTACTCCAGGTCTAGGTACACCTATTACTCCTAACTACTCCAGTTCCAGGTACACCTATTACTCCTCTGCTTAGCCACATTAGCCACACTCTACCATTCTCAAGTCCCTTCCTACCCTGGGCTCTGCTGGCTATTTTTGGTATACTTACTTTGTGTCCTTACCTACATCCCATATATCATGGTCTTGCTTGTAGCCTTATCACCTTATATATTTATCTATATAGTACTCATTATGGAAATTTTCCATTATATACATACTGTATTGGCTTTGGGACATGTAACTATACTCTGCCCTTATTTTATACTACGTTGAACCCAAACTCTCAAGTATATATATATATATATATAATTTTTTCCATTATAATATAGGTTGTACTGTACCCCCTTTTTTTGGCTAATTTTTATTTGATATAATTACACACACCATTCATCACCTCATTCTCACTGAGGTGCATATCTACATATTCAGCTACTTTTCCATGGATCCTTTCCTAAGGTCCTTTCTATATATTTTTTCATTTCCAGGGACGCCTTCTTGTGACCTCAGCACGCCGCTCCGGTTTGCACGCGCCCGGGTCGGGCGGGACGGGAGTTTTTGTCACATACAGCAACCCCCCATGGTGACTGCAGCCTACCATCCTGCATTTTTCGCCATTTAAACAGCTGGACTTATACCAGCTACAATACCAACACTCGCTGCCATATCCTGCCCCCCCTTCCATGTCCCTCCTTGTTTTTACAAATTTTCACAAGCAATTGCCCGCATACTTTCAGGTAGGTGATCAATTGATCATCCCAATTTATTATCTAAATGTTGCCCCAGGTTCTACCAACCACCTGACCTTGTCTCTCTCCCTTCCCAATTAGCCTAGATGAAACTCTCTCTCTCTCAATTTTGCCCCTGAAGAAGGACCGTACAGATACTCAGTACCCCGAAACACGTCGGGCTTGAGAAGAGCTTTCTCATCATCAAATGTGTTTTGTTCATCATGGCTACTATGTAGTTTTATTGTGACTGTATACAATTATTGCTTGTTTTTATCCTATGTACTTTTCAATATTAATAAAATTATACCCTTTTTTACTACACTTAAAAACGTCCTCTACATTTTTCTATATACCCTACCTGTTTACCTTTGCAAGTGCCGGAAAAGTCCACCCAGGGGAACCCTTTGTCTTGTATCTATAGATTATTGGACGTGGCACGGCTCCCTCTCCTAAACTAGTTGGTCACCCTCTTTTTCTGTTCAATGTGTCTTTGGTAGCAAATACCATTCCCCACTTGACCAACAGTTTTTGGTTATTATACAAATTATACATTAAATTATTAACACCCCTAAGGGGATTGAATCCCCTCCTTTTATTTCACTTCCCCTTCGGGGTAGCATTGCTCCCCCCTTCTGATATTCCTTAAACTCCAATATTCCCACATTCAGAAATAAAAAAATCCTCTTTTTTTTTTTTTTTTTCCCCCTTACAAAATGACTTCCGAAATGGAGACTTCCCATTTCGAAAATATATTTTTAGGTCAGGATTGGGAAACCTTGATGCAACAGTATTTGGACAAATTCGGTGACACCGACCGAACTGAAGCAGAGATTTCCTCCCTGTTTTTCAAACTTTCCAAAAATCTAGAAAAAAAGTCCTCATTTTTTTGGCATGTGAGGTCATTCCAAGAATATATGAGAAGCAATATCAACCCGTTGGGTCTTCTCATCCAGATCTTCCCTACCCTGGAGGATCTGGATGCGACTTTTAGATCCACATGGGAAAACGCTCTACAGACATGCTCACGCAACCTTATGCAGCTACTTATAGACGAATACACAAAAAGATCTTTAGTACTGGATATCGAAATTACTAGGATTTGTGAACTTTTAAAAAAATTCCAGGCACATCCCTCAGTTTCCACTAAAGAGAACAAACTCAAAATTCACCTTGAATCTTTCAATAAAAACATTCTGATTAAGAAAAATTCTAAATTTCATAGGGACAAAAATGCATTTGAGGCCGGTAAGGCCTACAAATGGAACCAGAACAATAGGACAATTAGGCATTACTATACACCTCAAAACCCCCCTCCCAATAAATCGGCACCACATATTCCCCCACTTATTATCTCGAAAGCCAAACCCTCCCTTGGCACCAAACGCCAACTTTCTGGTGATTCCACTCCAGACCAAAAGTCCAAAAAACCTAGTGCAGAAAAGAAGTCAAACCCCCCTTCCACTACACACTCTGACAATACCACGAGAGGACCCCCGTCCAATCATTCTACACAGGCACCCCCACCCCCCCTTTCTCAAAACACTAGCAATGCACATGAGCCCAGCCGCAATGATTCTTCTTTTTTAGATCTAGTGTTGGCTGGCCTAAAACCACCTCCACCAAACCTCAACACCTACACACAACTCACACTATAAATTCATCACCCAACAATGACGTTTATTCGGACAACGATCTGAGCATTATTAACCTATCCTCTCACTCCCTCACCACCAACGAAATTTCCATCCTGAAAAAAGGATTGAATTTCTGTCCAGACCATAGACTGGACAAATTCGAATTCTATAAAGATCTCCAACTCTTTATCCGGAAAGTAATTCTTAGGAAACTTTATCAGAAACAGGATATTAAAACTACTGTTACCCCCCAGGAAAATCGTGCTCTGGACCAACTTGTTGCACTATTGGAGGAGAGTGATACATCTGATCTGATCGATCAGATTGATCTCTCACGTATCCTTCAACAAATAGACGACTCAGACGCTCACCCCCACCCGGGCACCTCCAAACTAAAGAAAAAATCGGACTTGTGCCCACCACCGAGCACGTGTCCGAATGCAGCAACTTTTCTCAAACTGGTCAACAATGATCTGGAAAAATTGAGAACCAAACAACAGGAACCCCCTAACCTAAACCCAAAAGAACTAGAGGCACTCAAATCCCTAAAGGCTAATGACACTATTACCATAAAACCCTCAGACAAGGGTGGTAATGTTGTGGTATTGGACAATAACCACTACATTAAAATGTGTAGCAAAATTCTCAACAATGCAGACTGGTATCGACGTATGCCGGCCTCCATTGTTGAGAAGTATAATAAAGAATTCTATGCATTGGTTGATGCTGCATTCCTCAACCATACTATCAGTAAGGCTACTTGGACCTTTGTAAGAAATAATTTTCCCAAGACCCCTACGTTTTATGCACTCCCCAAAGTGCACAAGAACCTCAGAGACCCACCGGGCAGGCCGATTATTTCCGGTGTGGGCTCAATAAGCGAAAATGCCAGCAAACTCATTGATGAACATCTCAGACCCTGTGTGGTATCCCTGGCATCATATGTAAAGGACACTGGTCATTTGTTACAAATTTTGGATCACCTCTCTATCTCGGATCGAGCTCTACTAGTCACTATTGACGTGGAGACACTTTATAGCTCCATTCCACATGTATTGGGTTTAGCAGCAATTAGACACATACTTCAGAGAAGATCACACTCCGTCTCTAGTTACAACGAATTCATCATTGAACTGCTCGAGTACATCCTTACCCACAATGTCTTTACCTTCCTCGGCTCCCACTACCTCCAGGTGCAGGGAGTGGCGATGGGGACATGTTGTGCCCCGTCGTATGCTAACCTGTACCTGGGGGAGTGGGAGAGAGCTTTGTTTTCAGATGAGAACCTCACTCAATACACCAACCACATTCACACGTGGTATCGATACATAGATGACATTCTGGTCGTGTGGGAGGGTCCCGCGGATGTACTCGAGCAGTTCATACTTCGGATGAATAAGAATGATTTTAATCTTACATTCACCATGTCCTTTGATAACACTCACGTAACTTTTCTGGATGTCGAGATTTTTAAGGATGGACAGGGCAAACTTTCTACCAAATTGTTTAGGAAGAGTACTGCTGGCAATACTATATTACACGCTGCTAGCTTTCATCCCAAACCCCTAATTGACTCTATTCCCTATTCTCAGTACATTAGAATTAAGCGCAACTGTACAGATAATAGTAGCTTCCTTTTAGAGGCTGGTGCCCTTCGAGATAGGTTGTTACTGCGGGGCTACTCCCATAAATCCCTTAAAAGAGCGTTTCGTAAAGCTAATAACAAATCCAGACAAACACTCCTCCATTCCACCAAACAACAAAAAGACTTTTACCCACTCAGCATCATTACAACATATCATCAACAACATCATCAAACCAAAAGAATAATCCAAAAATATTGGCACCTATTGGCCCTAGACCCTAGCCTGGGCCACTTAGTTCCAGAAAAGCCCCACTTCACCTTCAGAAGAGCTACCTCCATTGGTGATCAGATCACCAAAAGTGAGTTCAGACCACCTACAATCCACTGCAAATATAGGGGCACTTTTGCCTGTGGCTCATGCCATTACTGTGGCTACATGCTCACACAAAAAAATCCTATGCTTCCAAACGGAAAACCCTTCTTTCCTAGGCATTTTGCAAACTGCAGAACCACTGGAGTGGTTTATCTACTCCAGTGCAACTGCAGCTGCTTCTACGTAGGAAAGACTAAACTCGAGTTCTGGCGACGGGCCTACAGGCATATCGTGGCTATGAAAACAGCGGACCCTGATCTACCCCTTGGCCGACATGTAACTTTGGTACATGGAGGCAAATTTCCCTCCATCAAATTTTTAATTTTGGACCGTATACACCCCAGCCCCAGAGGGGGTGATTGGAATAAAATCTTACTCCAGAGAGAACTTAAATGGATCCATCTACTCAAGGCCACCACACCCCCAGGCCTCAATGAAGCGGTTTGTTTTAAACCCTTCCTACAAGGCTTTAATTCTGGAGGTATGGAAAAATAGGGTCACGGTCACGCTAAAAAATGTGAATATATTTCTGGTTTCTCCACACTTTATTGATTTGTTACAGTTGTTAATAATTTTTGGTTTTGATTAGTTTTGTACACCAAGCTGTAGGTCTGCCATATACATGCTCCCCCCTTTCCCTTCCTCCCCTCTCTTCCCCCTCCCCCTCAATCCCATTTTCCCCATCCCCCTCCCCCTCCTCCCCCCCTCCCCCTTCCCTTCCCCCTTCCCCTCAATCCCATTTTCCCCACCCCCCTCCCCCTTCCCTTCCCCCTCCCCCTTCTTCTCCCCTTTCCCCCCCCCTTCCCCCCCCAATCCTTTCCCCCCCCCTTTTCCCCCTCTTTCCCCCTCCATCCCCCTCACCCTTCTCTACCATTACATTCATTATTGGCCCTTGGTCTTCATGCATTCCCCTATCGAGTTTTCAGTTGGTACCCCAGGGGACCATGTATTTTGACGCACTATCAGCTTGGTAGCTTCCCCCTTGTATAAACATGTAACCAAAAATACCCCCCTGCCCTCTCTTCCTGCTGCTGTATTCCCTGGCAACCCCCCCCTCTCTTTCCCCCCCCTTTCACTGGATATGTATACAATGTATCCATGTTTGCCTTCTCCCCCCCCCTTTAGTCATATATATACCTATGCCTGTTGTATATGTATTTCTCATTGGTATCTATATTTGTATATCCCCTATATGTATAGAGGCATGCTGTTTATCTATATTTGTCAGACTGTGGAATATCTCACTATGCCTATTGTCCCATGCTCTAATCTACAACTCTAAATTCTCTAGTATTATCTGGATTTCCCCCTCTACTGGGCCAGCAACTAACTTGCTTCGTTGCAGGCGGTCCCTGTACATTGGGAAATATAGACATGCATACTCCACTATGAGTTACTCTCTGGTACACAATTTCTTATATGACCCTTCCGGGTTGTGTATTGTGACACGGTCTCCCCTCCCCCGTCCCCCCCGGGGCGCTGGTGACCGGAGCGGCTGCCCGGCACGGAAAGCCGCTACAAGATTATCTTGGGCGGCGCCTAGGGAGGTATCTGGGCGTTTCTCCACCTCACGCCCACTGCCTCCATGTTGCCACTCCGGCGGGCATGCGCAGTCCGCCGGAGTGGCACTTCCGTGCCGGTGGGGTGGGTGTGCGCGACGCTGCTCCAAACGCCGTGACGTTCGCGCATGCGCTGTTGGGGCGGCGCCGCGCGCGCACACCTCGGGGGGTCGGTTTCAGCACGTCCCTGTCTACGCTGGTCATATCACAGCTGTGCCTCATTCTGACGCCAGCTGATTCAACTTCCCTACACCTTATTAACCAACCCCACTCACTACCTATCAAGGCGCCACAATTGCTGGACGCTTGGCTGTGAGGTTGAGGTTACGCATCCCTGTCTCCACCTAAGGTAGGAATTTCTAGTTACTTGTTTTTCTTACTTTTACCTTCCTTATTACTCCAGGTCTAGGTACACCTATTACTCCTAACTACTCCAGTTCCAGGTACACCTATTACTCCTCTGCTTAGCCACATTAGCCACACTCTACCATTCTCAAGTCCCTTCCTACCCTGGGCTCTGCTGGCTATTTTTGGTATACTTACTTTGTGTCCTTACCTACATCCCATATATCATGGTCTTGCTTGTAGCCTTACCACCTTATATATTTATCTATATAGTACTCATTATGGAAATTTTCCATTATATACATACTGTATTGGCTTTGGGACATGTAACTATACTCTGCCCTTATTTTATACTACGTTGAACCCAAACTCTCAAGTATATATATATATATATAATTTTTTCCATTATAATATAGGTTGTACTGTACCCCCTTTTTTTGGCTAATTTTTATTTGATATAATTACACACACCATTCATCACCTCATTCTCACTGAGGTGCATATCTACATATTCAGCTACTTTTCCATGGATCCTTTCCTAAGGTCCTTTCTATATATTTTTTCATTTCCAGGGACGCCTTCTTGTGACCTCAGCACGCCGCTCCGGTTTGCACGCGCCCGGGTCGGGCGGGACGGGAGTTTTTGTCACATACAGCAACCCCCCATGGTGACTGCAGCCTACCATCCTGCATTTTTCGCCATTTAAACAGCTGGACTTATACCAGCTACAATACCAACACTCGCTGCCATATCCTGCCCCCCCTTCCATGTCCCTCCTTGTTTTTACAAATTTTCACAAGCAATTGCCCGCATACTTTCAGGTAGGTGATCAATTGATCATCCCAATTTATTATCTAAATGTTGCCCCAGGTTCTACCAACCACCTGACCTTGTCTCTCTCCCTTCCCAATTAGCCTAGATGAAACTCTCTCTCTCTCAATTTTGCCCCTGAAGAAGGACCGTACAGATACTCAGTACCCCGAAACGCGTCGGGCTTGAGAAGAGCTTTCTCATCATCAAATGTGTTTTGTTCATCATGGCTACTATGTAGTTTTATTGTGACTGTATACAATTATTGCTTGTTTTTATCCTATGTACTTTTCAATATTAATAAAATTATACCCTTTTTTACTACACTTAAAAACGTCCTCTACATTTTTCTATATACCCTACCTGTTTACCTTTGCAAGTGCCGGAAAAGTCCACCCAGGGGAACCCTTTGTCTTGTATATGTAATAGGTGATATATCAACCTCAGCCACATAAGATATGAGTGGGGCCGATATAAAGAAGTGGTCAAGGCGTGAGCACATTTTGTGGGCCGAGGAATAGAAGGTGAACTGTTTAGAGGAGGGATGTCTGATCCTCCATGAGTCGAATAATCGATGAGACCTTATACATTTGCGAAAAGAGTTAGCTTGGGATGAAATCTTTTTAGAAGGCATGGCATTAAAAAGGGTTTGTCTGTCTCTATTGGGGGACATAACCAGATTGAAATCCCCTCCTATAATCATGAAAGGTTGCGATGGGTAGTGAGGAGAATCAAACAATGTGTTAAGGAATTCAATCTGGCCTGTATTAGAAGCATAAACATTAATGAGAGAAAACGATGTAGTCACATATTCACAATCCAGAATGAGATATCTACCGAGAGGGTCAGCATAAGATCTTTTTACCTTAATAGGACATGACTTCCTAATCAAAATCGCCACTCCCGCCTTGCCCGAGTGATCCGAGGCAAGGAAGAAAGTGGGGAAATACCTTGAGGCAAATTTGAGCGAACCAGCAGACTTAAAATGGGTCTCTTGAACCATCACCACATCTGCGTCAGAGGCCCTGAAATCCTTCAGGGCCATCCAGCGCTTACGGAAGGAACCCAGACCTTTAACATTATACGACATAATTTTCAAAGACATATGTATAGACTAGGGATGAGCTTCGTGTTCGAGTCGAACCCATGTTCGACTCGAACATCGGCTGTTCGACCGTCCGTCGAATTGCGAACGTTATGGGCCGTTCGCGCCAAATTCGTGTGGCGCATCACGGCCCATAATTCACTGCGGCATCGCAGTGCATTGCTGGCTGATGATTGGCCAAGCATGCACTATGACCCGCATGCTTGGCCAATCACAGCGCCGTCAGTAGAGAGAGCTGTAATTGGCCAAAGCCAGGGTGGCTTTGGCCAATTATGGCTCAGGGGATTTAGTACACGCCCCACACTATATAAGGCCGCCTGCACGGCGGCCCTGTGTAGTGTGTTCCGGTGTGCTGATAGAGAGAGAGACAGACAGTGTCATTTGATTTGAGTTAGATAGATTAGGCTAGATCTGTTCCTGCGATTTACATTTAGTGCAGTGCGTCCTGCTCACAGTGTTCAGCTAGATCCATTCCTGCTATTTACATTTAGTGCAGTCAGTGCGTCCTGCTCACAGTGTTCAGCTAGATCCGTTCCTGCTATTTACATTTAGTGCAGTGCGTCCTGCTCACAGTGTTCAGCTAGATCTGTTCCTGCTATTTACATTTAGTGCAGTGCGTCCTGCTCACAGTGTTCAGCTAGATCCGTTCCTGCTATTTACATTTAGTGCAGTGCGTCCTGCTCACAGTGTTCAGCTAGATCTGTTCCTGCTATTTACATTTAGTGCAGTGCATCCTGCTCACAGTGTTCAGCTAGATCTGTTCCTGCTATTTACATTTAGTGCAGTGCGTCCTGCTCACAGTGTTCAGCTAGATCCGTTCCTGCTATTTACATTTAGTGCAGTAAGTGCGTCCTGCTCACAGTGTTCAGCTAGATCCGTTCCTGCTATTTGCATTTAGTGCAGTGCGTCCTGCTCACAGTGTTCAGCTAGATCTGTTCCTGCTATTTACATTTAGTGCAGTGCGTCCTGCTCACAGTGTTCAGCTAGATCTGTTCCTGCTATTTACATTTAGTGCAGTGCGTCCTGCTCACAGTGTTCAGCTAGATCCATTCCTGCTATTTACATTTAGTGCAGTGCGTCCTGCTCACAGTGTTCAGCTAGATCTGTTCCTGCTATTTACATTTAGTGCAGTGCGTCCTGCTCACAGTGTTCAGCTAGATCCGTTCCTGCTATTTACATTTAGTGCAGTCAGTGCGTCCTGCTCACAGTGTTCAGCTAGATCCGTTCCTGCTATTTACATTTAGTGCAGTGCGCCCTGCTCACAGTGTTCAGCTAGATCTGTTCCTGCTATTTACATTTAGTGCAGTGCGTCCTGCTCACAGTGTTCAGCTAGATCTGTTCCTGCTATTTACATTTAGTGCAGTGCGTCCTGCTCACAGTGTTCAGCTAGATCCGTTCCTGCTATTTACATTTAGTGCAGTGCGTCCTGCTCACAGTGTTCAGCTAGATCTGTTCCTGCTATTTACATTTAGTGCAGTGCGTCCTGCTCACAGTGTTCAGCTAGATCTGTTCCTGCTATTTACATTTAGTGCAGTGCGTCCTGCTCACAGTGTTCAGCTAGATCCGTTCCTGCTATTTACATTTAGTGCAGTCAGTGCGTCCTGCTCACAGTGTTCAGCTAGATCCGTTCCTGCTATTTACATTTAGTGCAGTCAGTGCGTCCTGCTCACAGTGTTCAGCTAGATCTGTTCCTGCTATTTACATTTAGTGCAGTCAGTGCGTCCTGCTCACAGTGTTTATCTAGATCCGTTCCTGCTATTTACATTTAGTGCAGTGCGTCCTGCTCACAGTGTTCAGCTAGATCCGTTCCTGTTATCTTCCTACTGACAGGCAGGCTTGTCTGGTTACAGTATATAAAGCTACCTGAAGAAAATTACAGGTGTTCTATCCCAGCTTAGTGCAGCTACAGGCCATTAGTATGTCTGGAAGGCCAAGAAGGAGAGGCAGACAGTCACAAGCCAATAAGAGAGGGCAAGCAGGCTCTGTGTCTAGTGCTGGTCGTGGAGACGGTGCATCCTCATCAGCACGTGGCCATGGGACACGCTTGGCCTTTTTTTCGGCAGCTGGCCGTGTTGAGCCGCAACATGCGGAAGACTTGGTCGAGTGGATGACCAAGCCGTCCTCATCCTCCTCATCCTCTCTCACCCATGCCCAGGGTGCTTTGTCTGGCAAAGCAGCGGCCTCTTCCCTCAGCTCAATGTCATCAGTGACTCCTTCCCTAGCTCCACCATGTCCTCCTGAGGATTCCCTCGAACTGTTTGACCACAGTGTTGGGTACATGCTCCAGGAGGATGCCCAGCGTTTGGAAGGCTCTGATGATGATACTGAGCTCGATGAAGGCAGTAACATGAGCACGGACAGAGGGGGTGCCCAAGAAGGACAGCAATCTGGCAGTCATGCTCCCCCTGCTGCAGCATACTGCCAGGTTTGCTCCAGTGATGAGGAGGGAGGGGATGATGAGGTCACTGACTCAACGTGGGTGCCTGATAGGAGAGAGGAGGAGGAGGAGGAGGAGGAGGAGGCGGCACATCACCAACGAGGCAGGATGCCTTCCAGGGGCCAGCCTAAGGGCAGCACATTGACTGCATCACACCCCAAAGCTCCACATGTGCAGGGCGCTGCAGTCTCTGCGCGTTATTCAAAAAGTTCTTTGGTGTGGGCCTTTTTTGAGACGAGTGCATCAGATCGCACCGCTGCTATTTGCAACATATGTCTCAAGCGTATCTCGCGTGGCCAAAACATCTCCCGCTTGGGTACCACATGCTTGACCAGACATATGTTGACCTGCCATGCAGTTCGTTGGCAAGCATATCTAAAAGACCCACACCAAAGAACAAAGAGGATCTCTCCTTGCTCCTCATCAGCTGAGATTTCCAACCCCACTAGACCTTCAGTCCTCTCTGAGACCTGCAGTGAGAGGAATGAAGGTGTAGAATTAGGTGTGTCACAGCCAAGTACTTGTGGGCAATCTGCTTTTGGTACACCGACGTCAGATTGTACCAGGCAAATTTCCCTGCCCCAGCTGCTGCACCGCCGAAAGAAGTTTGCTCCCAGCCATCCACATGCCCAGCGGTTGAATGCTAGCTTGGCAAAATTGCTAGCACTTCAACTGCTGCCTTTTCAGTTGGTAGACTCTGCCCCCTTCCGTGAGTTTGTGGAATGTGCGGTTCCTCAGTGGCAGGTACCCAAACGCCACTTTTTCTCACGGAAGGCGATTCCGGCTCTCTACCGGCATGTGGAAGGCAATGTCCATGCCTCGCTGGACAGGGCGGTCAGCGGTAAGGTGCATATTACCGCTGACTCATGGTCCAGCAGGCATGGACAGGGACGTTACTTAAGTTTCACGGCGCATTGGGTGACTCTGCTGGCAGCTGGGAAGGATGCAGGACAAGGTGCAGTAGTGTTGGAGGTTGTTCCGCCACCACGCCTCCAAAATGCTGATTGTGACACACCTCTCTCCTCCACCCCCTCCTCTTCTTCTTCCTCCATGGCCTCTTCCTCGGAACCAGCGGTGCTCCGTAGGCGTTCAAGGGGCTACGCAAATACGCAGGCCAAAAGATGCCATGCGGTGCTTGAGCTGGTGTGCTTGGGGGACAGGAGCCACACTGGGGCAGAGGTTCTGTCAGCTCTGCAGGGGCAGGTTCAGAGGTGGTTGACGCCACGCCAACTTAAGGCAGGAATGGTGGTTTGCGACAATGGCACCAACCTCCTCTCTGCCCTCCGACAGGGACAACTGACCCATGTGCCCTGTTTGGCTCACGTCCTTAACTTGGTGGTGCAGCGGTTCTTGGGCAGGTACCCGGGCTTACAGGATGTCCTGAGGCAGGCCAGGAAAGTCTGTGTGCATTTCCGCCGGTCATATAATGCCAGTGCTCGGCTGACGGACCTCCAAAAGGAGTTTAACCTGCCCAAGAACCGCCTAATCTGTGACATGCCCACCAGGTGGAACTCAACGTTGGCCATGCTGCAGCGGCTGCACACGCAGCAGAGGGCCATCAATGAGTACCTGTGCGACTATGGCACCAGGACAGGGTCAGGGGACCTTGGTTTTTTTTCCCCACGCCAGTGGGCCATGATCAGGGATGCATGCACTGTCCTGTCACCATTCGAGGAGGCCACGAGGATGGTGAGCACTGACAGTGCATGCATCAGTGACACTGTCCCCCTTGTCCACCTGTTGGAGCACACGCTGCGTGGAATAATGGACAGGGCACTTGAGGCAGAACAGAGGCAGGAAGAGGAGGACTTCCTTAGCTCTCAAGGCCCCCTTTATCCAGACAGTGTTCCTGCGTGCCCGCCGATCACACAGGAAGAGGACGAGGAGGAGGAGGAGGAAGATTGTGTCAGTATGGAGGTGGAGCCTGGCACTCAGCATCAGCAGTCTTTAAGGGATCAGTCCCAAGGAACACATGGACTTGTACGTGGCTGGGAGGAGGTGGCTGCAGACGTTGTTGTCCTTAGTGACCCAGAGGACTCCGGACCGAATGCCTCAGCAAACCTACACTGCATGGCCTCCCTGATCCTGCAAAGCCTGCGTAAGGATCCTCGTATTCGTGGTATCAAGGAGAAGGACCAATACTGGCTGGCAACCCTCCTTGATCCACGTTACAAGGGTAAGGTTGCGGACCTTATCTTGCCATCGCAGAGGGAGCAGAGGATGAAACATCTTCGGGAGGCCTTGCAGAAAGGTCTGTGCAACGCGTTCCCAGAGACTGGGAGGTTACAAACTCCTGTTTCTGGACAACGTGTTGCTGAGGCTTCGGTCAGTCAAAGAAGGAGCGGTGGAGAAGGTGGCCGTCTGACCGATGCGTTCAGACAATTTTTTGGTCCGCAGCCCCAAGGTATGATCGGTTCCAGCAACCATCGCCAGCGTCTGTTTTACATGGTGCAGGAATACCTAGGGGCAAGATCAGACTTGGACACCTTTCCCACCGAAAATCCTCTGGGTTACTGGGTCTTGAGGATGGATCACTGGCCAGAGCTTGCACAGTATGCAATTGAGCTACTGGCCTGTCCTGCATCCAGCGTTCTTTCGGAACGCACATTCAGTGCTGCTGGAGGCGTGGTAACCGATCACAGGGTGCGTCTGTCCACTGACTCGGTCGATCGGCTGACCTTCATAAAAATGAATCAGTCTTGGATCACCACCAGCTACCAAGCACCTGATGCTGATGTAACTGAATAATTTTTTTCAGATCCCTTCAAAGACTGCCTATGCTGATGCTGAGTGACTATCCCTGAGTAATTATCCTCTTCCTCCTCAATCATCACGCTGATAGCTTGTAAGAACATTTTTGGTTCTGGGCGCCACCACCAGTGCCTAAGGCACAATTTTTCAGCCCCTGTTTAACAGGGGCGTGTAATTACAATTTTTGATGTAATACTTTGCAGCAGGGCTCGTTCCTGCATTCCAACTAGAGTGTCTGTGAGGGGTTGCAGTGTTGTGGCACCAGCACCAGTGCCTAAGGCCCAATTTTTCTGCCCCTGTCTAACAGGGGCGTGTAATTACAATTTTTGATGCAATACTTTGCAGCAGGGCTCGTTCCTGCATTCCAACTAGAGTGTCTGTGAGGGGTTGCAGTGTTGTGGCACCAGCACCAGTGCCTAAGGCCCAATTTTTCTGCCCCTGTCTAACAGGGGCGTGTAATTACAATTTTTGATGCAATACTTTGCAGCAGGGCTCGTTCCTGCGTTCCAACTAGAGTGTCTGTGAGGGGTTGCAGTGTTGTGGCACCAGCACCAGTGCCTAAGGACCAATTTTTCTGCCCCTGTCTAACAGGGGCGTGTAATTACAATTTTTGATGCAATATTTTGCAGCAGGGCTCGTTCCTGCGTTCCAACTAGAGTGTCTGTGAGGGGTTGCAGTGTTGTGGCACCAGCACCAGTGCCTAAGGCCTAATTTTTCAGCTCCTGTTCAACAGGGGCATGTAATTACAATTCTTGATCTAATATTTCACAGCAGGGCCCTGTGAGGGCTTACAGTGTTGTGGCCACAGCAACACCTAAGGCCCAAATTTCTGCTGAGTATATAGGGCAGGACCCTACTTTCAAACATCTAACTTACAAACGACTCCTACTTGCAAACGGAAGGAGACAACAGGAAGTGAGATGAAATCTACCCCTAGGAAGGGAAATTCTCTCCTGTAAGAGTTAATATGGGAAAACAATTTCTCCTTTCCACTGATGCTTTCCAATCCTTGTTCCACAAAAAAACCCAAATTTTCAAAAAACATTTTTCATTGGGACAAAAAAGTGAGGTGAAATCTTCTGAAGAGGAGGAAAGACAGCAAAACAAATGTCACAGGGGTGATAACCCTTCCCTATGTTTTCCAAAAAGCTTAAAAAAGATTTTTTGGCTGGAGCTAAACACGTTAAAAATGTACCCGTTCAAAATTACAAAGAGATTCTACTTAACAACAAACCTACAGTCCCTGTCTTGTTTGCACCGCCTGTATACTGCTGTTCAGAGTATATAGGGCCTTTCCTTATTTTAATTTGGGTGCGGGGTTCCCCTTAATATCCATACAGGACCCAAAGGGCCTGGTAATGGACTGGGGGGGTACCCATGCCGTTTGTCTCACTGATTTTCATCCATATTGCCATGACCCGACATGACATTAAACCCGCAAGCAGTTTTAAATGAGATTTTTTCCTTTACAAATGACATTTGGTGCAGGGACTGTTCTAAACATGGGAAACACGCGTCACTTTACAGGCATACTATAGACACCCCCCAGGTACGATATTTAAAGGAATATTTCACTTTTTTTTTTTTACTTTAAGCATCATTAAAATCACTGCTCCCGAAAAAACGGCCGTTTTTAAAAGTTTTTTTTGCATTGATACATGTCCCCTGGGGTAGGACCCGGGTCCCCAAACCCTTTTTCGGACAATACCATGCAAATTAGCCTTTAAAATGAGCACTTTTGATTTCGAACGTTCGAGTCCCATAGACGTCAATGGGGTTCTAACGTTCGTGCGAACTTTCGGTCCGTTCGCGGGTTCTGGTGCGAACCGAACCGGGGGGTGTTCGGCTCATCCCTAGTATAGACCCAATAGATTCGCTTTTGTAAGGTTACAGACACCAAGGGATAAAGAAACATACCCACATATCAGCAGACATAACCTGTAATAAAACTGCATTTGGTTAGAAAGGTAGGAGTAAGACATTTGCATCCTTAGCACCAGAGTGATATCCTTGAACACAAAGAAAAGAAAAAAACAAGAACCAACTGGAAAAACAATAAAAACAAAAACAAAAATTCTCTAAGGCCTGAGAGGCAATTGCGTCTCAGGAGGCCTTGAACAAATGTCAAGGCGATGTAGGGGCGTATACGGACTTCCATCAGGAGACTCTAGGTAGAGAACTGGGAAGTACCCGCTGCTCACCTCATGAGCTCGTTATCATTAAAAGTAGATTCTGCCATTACAAAAGTGATTAACAAGTCAGCGAAGTGTACTGAACGGTCTGTCAACTGAAACACTCATGACCGGGGAGGAAGAATGGACATTAGCTATAAGACTACGCAGTTTAAGGAAAAACAGTTCTACCCTTGTGTAAAAAAATAAAAATAAATAAATAAAGAAAACAAAACCAAAACCAAAAGGAGCAGGGTAGGTGTCCAAAAAAGAAAAGTTATAATAGATCAGAGTATTTACTTCTACTACTCTAGGAACATGTAAAATGTTCCGAGTAGTACAATGTGGATGGATCCATGAAAACAAGTGTTGAGCTTTCAAGGGGGTTGCTTGGAGTTACGAAGACGCTGAGGTGTGGAGAAGCGTTTCCTGGATTTGTCTCTCACAGGGGTCCAGATGCGGCTAGGTGTATTGGGAGGGGGACGAGCCTGATTATTTGGAGGGATCAAATCCTCTTCCGGAGTGGAGGTAGGCCAAGACTTTTCAAAAATGCCTCACCTTCCAATAACTCACGTAGAGTATGCTGTACACCATCTTTAGATACGGTGAGGCGAAATGGAAAGCCCCAGTAATATGGGATCTTGTGATGTTGTAGGTGGAGTGTGATTGGGCGTAGATTCCTACGTTTGGCAAGGGTAATGGGAGACAGGTCGCTGAAGATTTGAAGTTTTGCCCCCTTGTATGTAAGTTGGGATTTGTTGCGGGTGGCAATAGTGAGCGCTTCCTTGCTTTCGAAATAATGAAATTTCACTATGACATCTCTGGGT